>JANRGW010033235.1:0-19624 GCA_024733675.1 Psilopsiagon aymara
CTGAGGAAGAAGTTCTTTACTGTGAGGGTGCTGAGGCACTGGAATGGGTTGCCCAGGGAAGTTGGGAATGCTCCATCGCTGATGATGTTCAAGGCCAGGCTGGACAGAGCCTTGGGTGCCATGGTTTAGTGGGAGGTGTCCCTGCCCATGGCAGGGGGTTGGAACTGGATGGGCTTAAGGTCCTTTCCAACCCTGACTATTCTATGATTCTATGAGAAGGAAACTTCAGGATTGGACCATTGGCTAAGGGAAGGGAAACCTTTGTGGTTTTAGTTGTAAGATTGTGTCCAGCTATGAAAGCACAAGATGATATCTAGATCACATACGGCATTTGTTATTCCTCCTTTAGCCAGGTTTATCTCATCTTTTCTCTCACCTCTTCCAGCCCTGAAGTTTCATTAGGGTAAATGTATGCGTGTATGTTTCATATGTGTATGCAGTGGACAGGGAAAACAGTGACACAGCATAGAAAGAACAGGAACACATCAGCAGATACTGGAGCAAGCTGCTCTAGTGGAAGGTGTCCCTGCCCATGGCAGGGAGTTGGAACTGGAGGAGCTTTAAGGTCCCTTCAACCCAAACCATTCTGGGATTCTATGATTCTGTGATCCAGTCTCCAGCCTCTCTCCTTTGAGGGTTGCCCACCACTTTCCAAGCTGCCAGTACTGGGAAGGTGTTGAAGATGGGCCGTCAGAAAGCTGCTGGCTCCAAGGCAGAGCTGGGCAGGGCACTGTGTGATTCCTGACTTGGGTTTTGGAGCCAAGTTCTAAAACTTTGTTTTCCCCTCAAAATTAGGAGTAATACCGAATTCTGCATGGAAATATTCTTGCTCAACATTGAAGTAATAATTCTCTGCACAGCTCTCATGACCTGCAGGCTCTGCATAGCTCAGGCAATCCCACTGAGACGGGGGGATGAGAGCATCTGATGCAGAAAGGAAGCAAGCAAGCCAGACCATCAAAACTAACTAACTCGATTTTCTCTAGTCTAAACTGTTTTCCACCAATTCATTTCCTTAGAGAATTTGGGCAGGTCCTGATCATCCAACTGGACCAACTGCATCATGCAGGACCCAGTTTGACAAGGAGCAGATGCTGTGGCCTTTTACCAAAACATTGTGAGGAGCCAGGTGACTTCAAGCCCCCTGGAAGAGCCTCTTGTTGCCCTACCCTGACAATTGCATTCCCACTGCAGGCACCACCTGCCTTGAAAACAAGCAGTGAGACACAAACTCATCCTGACTCCGCAAAGCCTCTAAATCACATCAGCCTTCCTGCTTTCTTTTCCATCCTGGGACTTGGTTTGCAGCTCCCCTTCCTCCTCCACACTGCCAGCACTCAAACCCCTGTGCCTATTGCAGGCTGCCAAGAGGCTGCATTTCAGCCCAATCTGAAAGCACATCGTGGCCCAAAAAGAGCACAGCAATCGTTTCTGAGTGCGTGCTCCAACACTGAGTTGTGAGAGTGGAGAGGAGTGGGGCTGCCCTGTAAATTCCCCTTCTGTGTGATAATGTTTCCTGTTTCCATCCGAGCAGGATCCAGGCTGCCTTTTGTTATCTTCAAGCTTCTCCATGCCAGTACAATTAGTTAATGAGTGTGCTGCGTCTCAAGCAAAACACACAGTTGATCCCGAAGCTTTAGCATGTATCATTTCAGGGGAAACAAAAACAAAGCAGTGACAAATCTGTGCAAACAGCTTCTCTGTCAAAGGAGAGAAGCTGCAAAATGATGTTTTCCATGGGCTGGACTGCACAGTTTCAGAGCAAAAAGAAGAAACACAGGGAAATGCATTGGCACTCATTTATTTCAGGGTAAAATACTGTATTGTATTCAGTACAAACTCAGTCGCGTTTCTAAACACCCAGCACAGCTGCTGGGCTAATGACAGTGATTCTTCCTGAGGAAGCGGAAGACATGACAAGATTCCCTTCAAGGTGCACCATGGTACAGAATCAATCATAGAATCATAGAATCACAGAATGGTTTGGGTTGTACAGGACCTTAAGACCATCCAGTTCCACCCCCTTGCCGTGAGCAGGAATGCCTCACCCTAGACCATGTCGCCCAAGGCTCTGTCCAGCCTGGCCTTGAACGCTGCCAGGGATGGAACATTTACTTAGAAGACGGGAAAGTGCTGAGGAAGATTTCTTTTGTCTTCAGAAGGGAGGAGGGATGAGGAAATCCATACGGTGGTTCCCTTTATCACTCAGGGTGATGTGCAACAGCAAAGGGTTGTTAGAGCCTATGATTGTGAAGTATTTATAGAAGGAGCCCCCATAATAAACTCTGTTTCTTCTTTCTCAATGAAAAGTTATTTTGAGGCTGAGTGAAGGGATTTGATTAATAGCTTTTGGTCTCTGTCTGGTTCATTCATTCTTCAAGCACCAGAGGATAATTTCATGGTACTAGAGAAGAACCAGGGGGAAAAAGCACCCTAGGAAGAGTTTGTTCCTCATGTGATTTGCCAAAAAGCCCCATTCCCCAGGATGTCTGGGACTCCTGAAGAATTAACACAAGTAATACAAGGAGCAGGCATCCTTTGAGGTCTTCAAGAATTGCCTGGTCAAGAGCCTGAGAAACCAGATCTAATTAAACCTGCTGTGAGGAGGAGGCTGGACTGGATGACCTCCAAGATGTCGCTTCCAACACAAACTATTCTTTCATTCCATGGTTTTGCAGGAAGATGAAGCAGAAACTGGGTGGTAAAGCAGCACAGCACAGACATTCCTGCCTGTAAGAGCTCTGCCTGGGAGTTGCTCCCATTCATTTCAGTCAGCCATCAGTGCTTTCTTGGTTTCTGACTGCCTGGAATCCAAATTGCAAGTTTACTGTACTGCCACTTAAGAGGACTAGTCATGAGAAACATGCCCCTCTGCTTGTTTAGGTGGATAAACATTGCTGTTTACATGATTTCAGTAAGCAGGAGCTGATAAATTCTGTGAGGGTTTCTTAACAGGAACAGAATCTATTTCAGGAAGGCTTTTCTGGCATGGCCCAGAAGTTGTGGCACACAGCAATGTCTGCTCCTGGAGCACTACTGATATGCATGCTGGACCCCCCCAAACAGCCAAGCTGGGAGTACTTCTATCACTCCATACTTAGGTGCCCATCAGAGAAATGCGTCCAAATTTAGGGAATCAGTGCTTTGCATCAGCTTTGCATGGTGTAGGGACGAAGGTAGCCTTTGTCGAAGCTGGTTTAACAGCAGCACTGCCTGCTACTCCCAGGTCATAGAATAATAGAGTCACAGAATGGTTTGGTTTGGAAAGGACCATAAGATCACCCAGTTCCAACCCCCTGCCATGGGTAGGGGCACCTCACACTAAACCATGGCACCCAAGGCTCTGTCCAGACTGGCCTTGAACACTGCCAGGGATGGAGCATTTACCATGTCTTTGAGCAACTTGTGCCAGTGCCTCACCACCTTCCTTATCTCCAACCTGAACTTCCCAGTTTCAGTTCAAACCCATCACCCCTTGTCCTATCACTACACTCCCTGATGCAGAGCTCCTCTCCAGCATCCTTGTAAGTCACGCAGTCCAGCAGAAGGGCCAGCACCTCTGAGCATGTATGAACCCATAAACTGGGCAAACAGAGATAATCTCTGTATTCATCAGCTCCTTCTCCACACAGTGATGATAATACCTTGCACCCTACCTCACATGGGTGATGTGCTGAGACCCTTAGTGCTAAAGGAATGCTTAGATGCCAACATAAGGCGTATGAACACAGATAGATAGATAGATCCTTCCTAACACCGGTGAAGATAGTAAATATTTCACCTACTATCTCTTACATATAAACATTCAAGGCTAGCTCATGAGCTGTGCCTGCACTTTCCCAGGCAGTTGATCTATTCTAGGGAAGGATATAATTCACAGGCATTTCCTGCAGCAGCAGGATTAATACTCAATGAGGAATAATTCTGCCCCATGTGAAAATCTCTGGAAGCATTTCTCACTGAAGATAGGGGTGTTCATTGAGGGGTCAGAGGTGGAAGGAGTTGGCCAGGTGTCTGGCAGAAAGTGAGATGTTGCTTCATTGCTGGGGTGGTGATGGAGAGTGTATCCTGTTACAGAGGGAACCCTTTTGCCGTGTTACCAGAGGGACAGAGGTGCCTTAGAGAGTTGGATGATGTTCTGGATCTCCTCCACGTACATGAAAATGTGATTTATTTCTCAGTTGCCTGCTGGATTCCTTATTAGATTTTCCTTTCTAGATCCAAGGATGCTCTCCTTGAACTAAACGGCAGAAGGGCTGATGTGCTCAGGGGGTATGGATGTAAATCCTCCCTCCACCTGATTATTTAGTTGCATGAACTGCATCAGCTGAGAGCCATTAGTGCCTGGAATTGTTTTTCCTTTGTTTTCTGTTACATGTAAGAGGACAAGAGTTGCAATTCTGATGCTAATTAAATCACCTTCTCAGAGCTCCCTTAGTGATAACCCTAGTGTGATTAGAGGGTAGAACAGCCACAATAACAGGACAAACTGGCATCTTCCTTACTGGCATCTTCTCTGAGCTGCAGTGCCATCTTGTGAGAGCATCGCTCAGATTGATTTTAAGCTATGTGAGTTTCCAATCTTTGTCATGGGGAGGTTTTATTTCACAAGCTACAGCATTTCACCAGCCTCACATTGCCAAAATGCTTCAGAGTGGATTAAGAGGTGAAATATGACGATCCCTCAGATCCCAAACACTGTTTTCTGGAGGTCCATGGTAGACACATCTCCAGACTTGGTATGTCACTTCAATATTAGCTTCACAAAAGCAGGGGAAAGGTACCTGAATGCAAACACCTTAACCCAGACAAGATAAAATCCACTCAAGGACGGCACTGAGCTAAGAAGAGGATGCATTGTAGGTCTGATCCAAGTCCCACACAGCAAATGGAAAGGTTCCCACTGATGTAATCAAAGCTGGATCAGGCCCAAAATGACCGGCGATTAATCATTACAATTCATTTGTTAGCACCAGCAATGGATTTGAAAATTTACAGGCTATAAATACAAGACAGACCCTGCCCCATAGAGTTCAGCAGCCAAGTTCTCTGGTTTTATAAGAAGAGGCACTGTGGGAAGCCCACATCAGGTATTCATTTAGTGTGATTTTAATCCATCCTTCCACACTTACACGTAGCTGGGACAGAGAGGGCATTTAACTGATGAGGGGTTAGCCTTGCTGAGTCTTCTGGAGGAAGCTTAATGTGCAGGAGGGAGTTGAATTAGGTGGGAGGACCTGGAACACAGGGAGGGGAGATCATTGTGTGGATAGCAGCAGATATGGAAGGAATTACTCTCCCAGGGCTCCAGGCCAACAAGGCTTGGAGACAAGGAGGATGGTGAGGGTAGTCTTGGTTGCAGTGATGGTGGAGACATCCACGCAAGGCTGGACTCAATGTGTGTAGCAGCAATTAAAGGAGAAGGGTGCGGTGGTAAGCAATGAGAAAGGAAGAAAGAGGTCATTTAAGGATGGTGGCTGCAGAGGAGTGGTTGGAAGAGGTTCTCAGAGCAAAATTAGGAAAGCAACACGCGTGCATGCACATGCAATGAAAGACATACCCTCAAATCATGTTCTTGAATGTTCCCCTCCTACTCAGACCTCCGGCTGACTCATATTCTCTGCCCAAGACAGCAGTGATCCCCTGCAGCATATTGTAGTGGAAAAGATTGAAGGTCAATGAAGGTGCAGATGGAGATAACAGCAAATTCTGGGTCTTATGATACTTCCAGTGCTTGCCCTGGACCCAGCACAATGAGGTTCAAATCTGAGCCTTCAGGAATGGTGACAACACTCAGTTACTCAGAGACAAAGGGGTCCGGATGAAGTCAGATCCAGGGCTGCTGGAAATCAGCATGACTCCACTGACCTGCTGCTTGACATGGGATCATCATCGTGGGGCCAGCTGAAGGCTCCTTGTGGATCTTCATAATAGCATTTGCCACTGTTCTTTGAGGGTAGATGGCTATTGTGTCCTTTGTTACCCAGAGGATCATCAGCTAAACTGTACACCTACTTCAAGGGTATGCTTCACTACCACAGTGATTGAGGAACAGTCTGTGTGCCCTTAGTTAAAAGGAGCTGGGGATTTGGTCTGACTTTCACTGCAGATTCTGATAAAGCTCCTATTGACCACAGTGAAAGCTTAATTAGGGCTTTAAATCCACACCTGGCAAATATCACCTGAATGCCTGGATCTTTCCAATGGGGAAAAAAAAGCTCTCCTTCTGCTCACTTCACAGAGCCAGGCACTGGGGAGGAACGGCAGCAGATGCCCACATGCTCTCGAGACTGACTCCTCTTTCATACACTCACTAAACTATGTAACATTTATACAATCCAGCAGGCTCCATCCCATAACTCCAGGCGATTCTGAAAGAAAAGGAGATAGCATCAGTATCATAAACCCAACCTCACATCGTCTGCTTTCATGCTTCAGCTACCCTAATGTTTATAGATCACATATCCCAACCACTTCAGTTCAGCTAGCGACTTGGTTTTCAAGTCTGCGGGCTCCAGGAAAAGACATAATGGGCTGTTCAACTGGAATTAAGGGAAATAAAACCCCTTTATGTTCGCTCACATGTATTCATTTTACCGCCCTGGTCATTCTATATTTGTCAAATGTCTTTTGAGGTTTATCTGAACTATTTTTAAGTGTGAGTTTTCTTGGAAGTTTTACCCTTAATTCTTAGGAGCCGTCATAAAAACCCACACTGGAAATGTCAAGGTGGCATCTAATGTTGGTTGAGGACTTCAGGGGATGTATTTTGAGGCAGTTTTATGTGATGTGCCAGTGGGAAAGAAAATGAGAATGTTTATGTGAAGAGCCATGGAGTAATTAAAACCAAACCTAAACACGTTTTCCAATGCATTGGGTATTTTTTAACCCACACATTTCAGGAAGCAGCCATAAAGACACACACTGTGCAGCCCTCTGAGGTCAATGTATGTCTCTTATGGGGCTGGTAGTTATGAGTGGGGTCACTGTGTTACTCCAGGGTGCAGGAACAGGAAAGGACCCAGAGGTGATCCTGACAGCCACATGCTTCTTGCCATTGCCCTTCTCCTCCCTGGTGCACCAAACCAGGATATTTGCTGCTGCAAGACACTATTGTCCCATAATTTGGAAGGCAGAGCTGATGGTCCCTTCCAAGTCCTTTGCCTGTATCTGCCTTGTGGTGGGCTTTACCCATGCAAGATCCCTTTCAACCCCAACTTCCCCAAAGCATGAGTGGTGTGGATCTACCCAAGAAGAAAGCATGATCCACCCAGAAAACATTGATCCCGGAGTCCTACCTGGCAGCACTCTGCATTAGAGCCATGTTGCTTACTTTCTGCCTGCTAGTAAACCCACGAGACTCATTTGCTCCTAGTTGCACAAAGGTGTATGAAGCATCTAAACAGATGTAGGAGCCACAGCATGCTCCTACCAAGCAAGATGATTAAAATCAACCGTGGATGCTGGAGACCATCTCACTTCTGCTATTGAGCTGCAGCCCCTCTGATCTGGAGCAGATAGGATCCTGCACACCCAGGCAGGTTCCTTGCTGCCTTTTCAGGAGGCTTTGCAAGGGCTTTGATTCAATGCCAATCACCATACCCAAAAAGGGATGAAAACTCAATTTACCTTCATTTTTTTGTTTGAACATAGGCGTCTTTTCTATGGAGAACCTTTTGCAGAGAGGCGGAACAGGGGTGGCATTTGACACTAAACACAGCTCTTGGGCACAGGGTTAAGTTTTCAGGAGTCTTCCTTTGTTTTTAAAGGTCTCCAGGTTTCTCCTGTACCTTGATAGTAGATTTGGGCAGGATTTTGGGCATTACAGAGAGCAGTACAGAGTTTGCCAGCTCTTGCTATTGTTTTTAAATGTACAAATAGAGTAAGCACACAGCTTTGAGGAATGATTGACTCTCCGTGCTCTTAGAGCATGATCATTTTCTTTCCTGAGGGGAATATTCATGCAGGGACATCCTGTGCTCTACTGAGAAGTATATAGTGTGGTCAGTCTGAGCAAAGGCTGTGCTGCCAGGATTTCTTACAAATCTCACTATGAAGCTAAATGTCCTCAAGAATCAGAATCTCTTCTCCAGAAGACTTGGTTCAGAACTAAAACCCAAACAACCCCAAGTAAGGTCTGTCCCAAATGGAGAGCTGGCTGTGTGAGAGCCACCACTTTATTAGCCACTAAAGAATCCACACTGGCAGAGCCTCCAGTTAATGCTGTTCACTAATTCCACACTCAAGTCATAGAATCACAGAATGGTTGGGTTGGAAAGAACCTTAAGATCATCCAGTTCCAGCCCCCTGCCATGAGCAGGGATACCTCACACCAGACCATGTCACCCAAGGCTCTGTCCAACCTGGCCTTGAACACTGACAGGGATGGAGCATTCCCAACTTCTTTGGGCACCCTGTGCCAGTGCCTCAGTACCCTCACAGTAAAGAACTTCCTCCTTATACCTGACCTGAACTTCCTCTGTTTCAGTTTGAACCCGTCACCCCTTGTCCTGTTACTACAGTCCCTGATGAAGCGTCACTTTTCTTTTGTTGTCCTTCTCTGTTGTCTGATGCCAGAAAATGGTGTTGCCACTCCCTTCATTAAAAGATGGCAATTTTCAGCTGCATTGCCCAAAGTTCACCAAAAAAGTCCCTATAGGAGTTCCTGAAATTGACAATTTTATAGGTAGGGAAACTGAGGCTTAGAAATTGAACAGTGAAACCCATGAGAGCATCCCAATTATAGATGAAAGGGTGTGAGAGAGGGCTTAGCAATGGGCCATTCCCAAACCTGAAAGGTTTTCCCCCATGCTATATTCACACCTTGGATAAGAGGATTTCCAACACACTGGTCGGCTGTAATCTTCTTCCCTTCAGTGAACAGCTTCTTTAGCTCACACATGGGCAGCTGCTACCTGTTAGCACACATGGTTCTGGCAAAGGTGCTGAAAAAGAAACTACCCAGTCATTTCTGGCTCCTTTTATTGGATAATTTGGAGAGAAAATTTTATCATTCCTGCTACTCAGCTCTCTCATTCAACCTCTTTATTTCCTCTGCATTTCCTTTTTCTTTCCTTCAAGGTCCAGAAGAAACATCCAGAAAGAAGCATATGAGGCCCCAGTGTTCAATGCAGACTCTTTTGTACTTTGAGAAGACTCTTCTGTTTGGTGATCCATCAGTCTATAGTTAAGCAAGCTCTTCAACACAGGGGCTGTCATTAGGTTCAGTGGCTCCCTAGTAAAACCCAGCTCTGGTTGAATAAGAGCTGAAATTAGAGGTAGTTAGTGTGCTTAGTTGGGGAGGTCAAAGAAATACCAAGATGGGACTTGCTCATTCATTCAAAACACAGATCTCCAAATCAGTACTGACATCTCACCTCCCTTTTGAAGGTAAGGGTTGGTTTCTGTGCTATGGCTGCTGGAAAAGAAGTGGAAAATAACAAGTCCAGGATGTAAAAACTAAGGTAGTACAGGCATTGTAAATGTGGTAGTTAAAGTATACGAGATATGAAAAGGAGCCTCCAACCTTGCCAAGGAATTTTGTCCTTTCATCGCTGCGCAGATAAATGGCTTTTAAACCATTTGTCTTGGTTTTGAATGTCTAGAATTGAGAGTTAATCTGAACAGGACCAGATTTTATAGTAGGCACCAGAGCAGGTTTGTTTTCCAATGGCTTTTCCAGGGATCTGCTGCTCCAGACTGCACGGGATAAATGGAGGGGAATTCTGGAAACAGTTCTATAACCCTCTCGGTCAGACGCCGTTGAGAGGAGCACTCTGAGATTGAGTTACATCAAAGACATGACAACAGAGTCACTAAAAACCAGAATCCTTCACATCTCTATTCTGCATGAAGTCTGGATAAATCAGAGGCAAATCCTGGCTCAGCAGCTCTGGAGGGATTCAAACCCACTTGGCTGAGATCAGTATCCAGCTCAGATGGTCTCATTCAGGACCTACAAAGGTGAATGGTGACTGTAGAGACCGGACAGTGATACCTTGATTGAGATTTGGTGTTACAACAGCATCTCTGCTTCTGTTCAACTCATCTTCCATCCCCTTCTCTCCTCTTGGAAATGATTTATGACACCTTTTCACCCCATGCAGACGGCACCCTGGACCAAATTTTACTGAGGAATTTGGATTTGTTGGCTGCAATGCAAAGGGGGAGAAAGTCATAATATAAAACAATAGCCTGTCAGGAGAATAAATGGCCTGTTATGTCTTCACAGGGTAACAAAGTGCATTGCCTCAATGAGCTGTAGGGCTAGATCCCATCAGCATCTGTCTGATACAGGCACCTAAACTACATAGGTTTTTCTGCAAAATGCATCTCAATATTCCTTAGAGAAAGGTGAATGGATCGTTCTCATATTTATGATGGTGTTAGCCTTTGTCATAGCTTTTGCCAAAAGTGTTGGGCTTTTTGATTCCTTAGGATGGAAAAGTGTCATCTGGGGTCTTGGTTTCCCTCCTGAGAAAGGAGGAATCTCACAGCAGAGTATGTTTTCATGGTTTCAGCCTTCATCGTGTTGGCTGAAGACTTCCAAGGGAGAGGACCAAGCTGAGCCAGACAACCACTTTCCCTTCCACATCCCAGCTCCTCTCCTGGGCTACACACCATCCATGTGCTGAGGCTCCCAGGGCATGTGTGCACTTGAAGGATGGCTATGATGGTACCAAGCAGCTTGGTGCTTCTTCACAGTGTCACACAGAGCTATTGACAGCCTTTGACTCAACAACCTGAAAGCCTGGGATAAGTAAAGGACCTGGGAACAGAGCAGCTCCCATCTTGTCCTTCCTATCTATTGGTTCATGGTTAAACCAGTTTATCATGGATGCAATTTACCACTCTGGTGGTGAGTTTTCTGGTCTTGGTCTCTTTCCCAGATGACGAGTGTCTTACCTGGTTAGCAGGCTGAGCAGGGATGAAAGGACAGACAGGGCCAGGTCTCAGCTTTTATTGGGCATAAATCACATTTTTAGAGCAGCAAAGAGATCTTCCAGTCTCACAAGGAAGACGGACCAAATTGTTCCCCATGGTGGAGTATTTCTTCATCTATAAATTGTTTGTTGGTGCTTTACAGCTCTGCCTTGCTGCTATGGTCCAAGCACTACCAATCCTTTGGTTGAAAGGCTGTTCTTGGGGGCTGTCCCTACTATCTCTCTAGAAACAGAATCATAGAATGGTTTGGGTTGGAAAGAACTTTAAGACCATCCAGTTCAACCCCAATGGCCATGGGCACCTCACACTAAACCATGGCACCCAAGGCTCTGTCCAACCCGGCCTTGAACACCACCAGGGATGGAGCATTCACATTTTCCCTGGGCAACCATTGCAGTGCCTCAGCACCCTCACAGTAAAGAACTTCTTCCTCAGATCCAATCTAAACTTCCCCTGTTTCAGTTTGAACCCATTATCCCATGTCCTATCACTGCAGTCCCTAATGAAGAGTCCCTCCCCAGCATCCCTATAGCCCCCTTCAGACACTGGAAGCTGCTCTGAGGTCTCCACACAGTTTCTCTTCTCCAGGCTGAACAGCCCCAATGTTCTCAGCCCATCCTCATACAGGAGGTGCTCCAGTCCCTGATCATCCTCGTGGCCTCCTCTGGACTTGTTCCAACAGTTCCATGTCCTTCTTATGTTAAGAAGAGAAGAATCGTGCACATGGGTGCACAGGGTGTGAGCCTCCTGGCTCACCAAGCAGAACTCTGTTCTCACAGCCACTGCTGCAGCTAAAGCAATTTGTCATCTCAGCAAGCTCCGTTTTCAGAGCCCTGGAAGCCTGTTCAAGGACTTTGCTGATCTGATGCTAATTTCCAGACTAAATTTACTCCAGGCCAATTAAAAACCTACTTGTTCTTGTGCCAACATTTTTTCTCTTTCACTCCAGTGTTTCTTTTTGCTCCTGGCTATTTTTACCTTTCATGTGCAGCAGCACACTCATTTCCTCTCTCGGATGCTGTTGTGCTGAGCTAAAAGAGCTCTGCGGCCTCTGCTCGGATGACAAGTTCTCCATCCTCCCATCCATGTCCTGGAACTTCCTTGCACCTGCTTGTTTTGAATGGCTCAGTCATGGCCACATCCAACCAGGACTTGGAGGAGATAACCTAGACCAGCTCTTACCAATGGCTAACACTTTCCCAAGCAGTAATTATGGAGACCCACAAAAGATTCCTTCTCGAGGTGAATTAGAGCTGTGTATCGCTCTTGTCTATACTTTTATGCTTCTCTTGACCCAGAGGGAGATTTCTTTCATCCATAGTGGGATTGTCCATGTGCCAGAGAATACAAAGCATCTCTTAAGTAGTGTTAGCTGTAGACCTGGTTATTCCTACCCTCCAGGTCCAACCGGTAAATCACAGGTCTACATTCCATGTCACAGCACTTTTCTCCTTCCTTTTGCACGTGTCTCTTGGGATCAAGGCAGGAGGCAAAGGCACATTGGAAAGAAATTGCTTCTAAGTTCATTTTGTATTTTGAAGAGCCAAAAGAAAAGAAACACACCTTACAAGAAAACAATTTTAGCATAAGGGAGCAAGTAGCTAGATCCTAAGTTCTCTCCTCTCCTCTCCTTTACTCTCCTCTCCTCTCCTTACATCTCCTCTTCCCTCTCTTCTCTTCCCTTCCATCCTTGAAGGCATTTAAAAGACATGTAGATACAGCACTTAGGGACATGGTTTAGTGGTGGGCTTGGCAGTGCTGAGTTAATAGTTGTACTCAATGTTCTCAAAGGTCTTTTGCAACCTAAACAATTCTATGATTCCACGATTCTCTTCCCTTCTTTCTCTTCTCTTCTCTTCCATTTTCCCCTTCCCCTCTCTTTCTTTCTTTCTTCTTTCCTTTTTCTTTCTTTTTCTCCCTGGAAAGGTCATTGAACTTTCAGTCTTCCATAAGCAAGATAATGGACTTGGAAAGTGAAAGTGATATCTGGAATGGAGACACTAGAAGGACAAGTGGGCTATTGTTATTTTACACATGATTAATAGCTTGATCATGACATTGCCATCAGCATCCAGAACTACACCTACTTAAACTACTTGAACCCTGTGTTTCTTGATGGGCAGCAAAAAAACAATCAGACTTTGTACATATCTCATCTATGGGATGTATTTCATCCTCCAATGAAGTGAAGCACATACTCTGCTTTGGGTGCCATGGATGGTGAGTGCCATGGATGTTGAGTGCCATGGATGGTGAGTCACTGGCCAAGGAATGTAAGGCCAGTATTTTTAATGAGTTTAAGTTTTGTGTTTCCACAGTGTCAGCACCACCTCCTAGAGACATCACTGCGGGCTTGGAAATCATCTTCACTCTTACTGTAAATGCTCAAAAAACAGACACGCTCTTCCTCTGGATTTCACCTTTCAAAATTGTGGTGAAATCATTATTTTCATCTATTAAAAGAATTATGATAATATGCTATTAGGTACCGGCCAGGGAATGCAGTCAGACAAATGCAACACTAAAGCATTGCCAATTCTTGTGATTTTATCTGGACCTTTATTACATGTTTTAAAAAAGCCCAGACTTCAGAGTCGTGGGATTAGATACAAATCTCAGGTTTCTCGTCTTTGTTTTTCCTTTTAATAAAGGGAAAGAAAGAAAGTTTGAACAGGTTTTGTAGATAGATTCTGTTGATTCAAAAAGCAGATGAATGGCTGACAAAAAGTGATTTTAAAATGTAAATGATAATTGGAAACTGCTAAAAAATATTTTAGTATATATATTAAAAAAAAAAAAAAAGAGAAGAGTAAATCAGGTTTTTTTAAAGCTCCTTTACAAAGGAAGTGAATGCAGTTATGAAAACAATAATTGAACTCCAATATCTAATAACTACAGAAGCTCAACAGTAAAAATTAGAAACTATGAATTGTAGAGATTTCTGGGGAAGAAAAATATTCCAGGGAGAACAAGAGGAGAACAAAGTTGGGACAAGAAGTAGGAGGTTTTAATAAACCAACATTAGCAAGAATCCTAAGTGCGACATTAATTCATGGGCAGACGTAGATGAATGTGGAAAGATAGAACAGAGCTGGTAACAACAGTTTGGAAGCGGTAAATATCTTCTAAGAAACATTTGCATTCCAGTTTGGGGGGAAATATAGATATATTACCTGATGATGATTAAATATCTTCCATAAAAACATAAAATCTTAGAATTAAGTACTCTGGAAAAGACCTTTAAGATCATCAAATCCAACTGTTACCCCAGGGCAGCCAAGAACAGCTAGTAAAACCAGATATATAGATATTAGGTATCTGTATGATTGGCATCCCATATTTCTAAAAGAACTAACCAATGACCACTATGTGCTGTTGGGTTTGAGAAATAATTTCCATCCTGGGAACAGAAACATTCCATCTTAACAGAGAAAAAGAATAAACTGGGTAACACTGAGCTATCAGCCTGACAACAGTCATGGAAAAACTGATGGAGTCAACGACATCACTGACAAAAATAACGCTGATTCACCCAGAAAACAGATCATATCAAGCCAATCTCACATGAGCTTTGATAGGCAAAAATGACAGCATGAATGTGGAGTATTTCCACAGGAATCTTGTAAATTGCACCACAAACTTTCTCTTATGAAATTGGAACCACCGGATAATCAACATGATGTACATTTAAGGGGATGAAAGTGTCAGACATGTCAAAGTGAGGGTATAAATGCTTATGCACATCCTTGACCTAATACCATAGTTGTGCTCTAGATGGATTTGTCTGTATCCTTCCATTATTTACAATTCTTATCAATGGCTAAGCAAAAGCTTGAAAATCATTATGGATAAACATAGCAGATGACATTGGGATTGGCAAGAACAATAAACAATAAAACCCAAGACAGATTGCTAACAGAAGGCAATTCGCTGTGGTTGATATGCTGAGCATAAGCAAACTACCGGTGCTTTCTTATGCCCAAATATAAGACCACGTGCTGAAAAATGACACATATGGGCCTGATTTACCAAATGGGAGTAGGGGGCACGATTTGACTCTCTGGAAGGCAGCAGTTCCAGTGGGCATATGGAGGTCATGGTGGATAGGGTTCAGAAATGGTTCAGACAGAGCAATGGCCTTGATGCAGAAATCAGTCCAGAGAAGCTTGACAGCACATTTCTTGCAGGAGATCCAACAAAGATGATTGCAGCAGTGCCTTGTGGGCTTGAAAAAGCATTGTTTACACCAAGAACAATTCACAGCAGTCTTATTTTGAACACAGATCTGTATTATAGTTAATCTTGTGATTCTGGCCAAAGATAAAGGCTCACCATCTTATTGATGGATGCTGGAAACGAGAAATGAAGGTGCTTCAGTCTCATCTGGGAGCTCCAAATACCTGAAGTGTCTGAAATTGCCTGGTCCCCACAAAGCTGGGGGTGATCCTAGGGGAGGACAGGGTTCCTCAGTGCCATTCTTTAGCATACTAAAATGCTAGTGAGATGGAGATGGGGTGGCATCCCTCAGATGCAGCTGAGGTCACTCCAGACAACTCTTGGTGTGGGTTATTTCTCCACATACCCACAGACTTGTGCCTGCCTTTTTTGCAGCACTGATGTCAGTACAGAGACCTGTTCTTTCCCCCAGCTTTTTGCTAGAAGAAATATAAATTTTGGGTGGTTTAAACTCCATTCCAAGTTATGTTACAAGATATGATGCAGAAGTAAATGTGTCCCCACCAGCATCTCTACTGTTGCCTCAGCACTTCCCAATGAGCATCTATTTGCTCCCATTATAGGGATAACTGAGGCTGAAACACCAGGTGAGGCTTAGCTCTTCTGCGAGCTCTTCTCCAAGGTGGAGAAGGTTGTACAAAAGTCTGTAAACCCCTTATGTTTCAGCAAACCTTTCTGCCCTATGGAACAGCAGATGCAGAGCAGGGATGAAAAGTGGGAAAATCACAGAGTGCTGGAAAGATGATGCTAAACTGGGTGTTTCACGGGGCTGGTGACAGATCTTAGGGGTCAAAGATCCTGTGCAGCTTGGGTTGCTCTGAGACAGCATTGTGAAGAGTGCAGAACAACTGGAGGACAGAATAGGCAAAGAAAGGTAAAAAGCCAAGGGTCATGGTTGCAGACAGCCTCAATTAGAATCATAGAATGATTTGGGTTGGAAAGGACCTTAAGTTCATTCAGTTCCAGCCCCTCTGCCATGGGCAGGGACACATCCAACTAAACCATGCCACCCAAGGCTCTGCCTAACCTGGTTAGG
This sequence comes from Psilopsiagon aymara, assembly GCA_024733675.1. Lineage (NCBI taxonomy): Eukaryota > Metazoa > Chordata > Aves > Psittaciformes > Psittacidae > Psilopsiagon > Psilopsiagon aymara. Next base: position 16,217 of record JANRGW010033235.1, read on the forward strand.
TGAATTAATTAGGTCCCTTCCAGAGGGTGTTTAGCATCTCTTCGTCTTTTCTTGTTTCTACTAGTCCCAATCACAGTGCCTGCGCATCTTGGTGCACTTCTTAAAACAGCCCTTCAGGAGATGTTTATGTGCCACCAGATGTACAGCAACAGGGAAAAGAGACAATCATGAATTGAAATCCCTGAAGACATCAGCTAGAGCTACAATGCGGGGAAGAAGAAAGTAGGCAAGAGGCCAGCTCAATGGCTTTCAAGTGCTATCCCTTTCTCCTACCTTCCATTTGATTGTCCTGATGGAAGTCCTTTTGGGAAGGGTTTGTCTTTGGCCCGATGACACCACTCTTCACACTCATCTGTGCTTTAGCTGGAAGTGTAATACTCCTCCTTAGTAATAAATGTTAGGAAAAGGGATTTGTAAAATACACAGCACTGGGGATTTGGAACTACAGAATACCTGCCCCTCGGCTTGGCAGCCCTTCCGCAGTTCTGCTTTCCATCTGCATGGAGAATAAAGGCTCCAGGGAAAATAAAAGCCCTGCTCATGCACTAAAGCAACAGGAGCAAAAGAGGGAAATCACAGCTCTGTGGGAAGCAGTGGCTAAATTCTTGTTGCCTTTAGTAGGGCCAGGATTTTGCCTAACACTCTTCAATGAGGTTTTGCTTATGGTTTGCACTGGTTTCCCAGCAGGACACCGATCTTTTGGGGGTGAAAGAGCTTGTCAGTGGTCCTGCAAGCAAAAAAGGAAGAAGAGGAATGAAATTCAGTACAGGGAGCCTGATGGAGCTTGCTTGAATTCTTCTGAGGGAAGGAAAAGGTTTTATCCTGTTCATGGGCATATGGCAACATAGCAAAACCCTTTCTGCTTGCTATATCACACGGCTAATAAAACTCCTGTGCTCCACACTCAGCAGATGGTTTTGTGGCTGATGCATGAACCAGAATGAGATCCTGTTCCCTTTCCCTGCAGCTTTCCTGGCTCTGCAGTGCTAAAAAGAGCAAAGGTCGCCTGCGAGTTACTGTAGATGTTGATAATATAGCAGAGCAGGGCTGTTAAACCGTGACAGCTTGAGCGAGGGATCACCGAGGAGGGGGGCAAGAGAGAGGGATGAGTGAGATCTCAAACGCTGCGTTGAGAGACACTGCAGAATCTTTCATCAGAAAGGGGGAGGTATTTTAAAAGCCGCCTCTGCTGAGTGAGGCTTTGCAGGACTACAATGACACAGCAGCTCCGAGGTTGACCTTCCCCAATCAGCCTTGGCCCTGCACCAAAAGAATTCCCAGCTTGAGCATGGATGCCCATGCAGCAAAATACACCTTCATAATGCTGGGTTCACTTTCCTCAGCTCCCTTTCACAGGCCATGTGGCAGCAATCACAGATGGGCTGAAACCCTCGGAGTCCTATTGGCTTTGCCAAGCAATTTTACGCCCTGTAGTTTGGGCAGAGGCCATACTCAGAATTAGACTTGTAATTGTCTTTGGAAAACTTTACATGGAGTTATACATGGAGCAGAATAAAGGCTTTTGTGGCTGCTTGGACCAGGATTGCAGAGATATACTAGAAATTGCTGCCTCTTATTGGTATAAGTCTGTCCCATCTCTCCATTTGCCATACAGGAGGCAGCTTAGGACTAGATAACATATAAAGCAACAAATTCAAGGCTTTATTGCAGGGATCTACTTGAAATTGCTGTCTCTTACTGGCGTAAATCTGTCCCATCTCTCCATTTGCTGTGAAGAAGAGAGCTCAGGAAAAGGTAACATCCAAAGCAACACATTCACGTCTTCCTTCATAATAAAAGATGGGCATGGAAACACAATGAGTGTAAACAGTACAGTGATAACTCCCTGAGTCTGCAGTTTGGGGTTTGAGAGATACCAGCTCACATGTGGGTATTAACTCCATAGGTTCTCTCCAGCATTTTGCTCTTCACTTGTGATGTCTGCGTGGGGCAGGAAATTACAAGGATTCAACAGAGGCCTGCAGAAAACCTATGGAAAAAGGAGAAGGAAGAACTCGCCAAGCTGCTGAACCCCTCTGTGCTGCTTCCCTCCTTGTTACTCCACCATGGACTGAAATAAATATCAAACAGCTGCTGAGGCTCATTCCTTGCTGGTATATAAAGGATAGAAGTGTCCAAATGGAGCTTAAAGACTCCTCTAATAACAGCATACCTTCCCCAAAACTGCTTCCAGCGTAACCGTTCCACACAAATCATCCCATAAACACTTTTGAAACTCCCAGTAAAGTGTGCACGGACTCCACTGATGTTATTAGAGGACTCCTTGGGAGTAAATTGAGAGCAGGCAACCACTGCTAGTGCCAGCATCCCCCTTCTTCTCTGCTCTTCTCTCCTCTCCTCTCCTTTTCTCTTCCACTTCCACAAAGCTTTCTGTTGTCTCAGTGCAATATAGGTTGTGATGCTGAGACTCTCTTCTTGTTCATCGGCTGTCCATCTCTCACTGGGAAATAACCCAATCTCCCCTGCTTGGATGGGGCAACCCCTTCAAGCCCCTAGCCCGGGATGTGGAGGCTGATTCTTCCCTGGGTTTCTGAAGGCACCACTGTGTGGGAAAGGGCATTTAGGGGGATCAGAAGAGACCCAACATCTTCACAGGGGTAAATGTGCCTCTGCCACTGATGGCTACTGAGAGACCCCTGTGGAGTCCGCTCCGTATTCGACCCGACGTTAACAAGAAACTGGAGCATTGGCTGTCATGGGCAGGGGGCAGATGCTGCTGGGATGGATGCCTGGGCATGAAATCAAGACCCATGTGTCTCCAAATAAAGAGAAGAGAGACCTATCTTTCAAACCCAGCCTTCATTCCCATTGAGGCAGCTAAGCAGAGAGGACAGGGGCACTGCAGCTTCCCCAGATTGGGAAGTGTTTGTTCAGGAGACCCTGCAGGGCAATAGGGAGAGAAGAGAGGGCTGGCAGCAAGTGCTGTTTCCATCAGCTGCTATTGCAAATCATCCCCATGACCAGGAGCCAGGGCCTGGCCCAGATTCACCCAAAGGTAGTTAGAGATGGACACAGTAGGACTCTCATTCCTCGGAATACAGTGGCCTGATAAAAGGAGCCGGTGCATGAGATGCAGGACACGTGCAGCCACAAGAAGCTGGTGTTGAGTTACTGCATGGCTCATAATCCCTAAGCGCTTGCTGTAAGTTTTCCTGTCACTGGCATATCCAAACCAGCTTTTTGAAATGGGGATTCTCTGCTGTCGAGCAATCCATTTCTTTCACTGCAGAAATGGGGGATTTTCTTGAAGAATTCCTCATAGACCCACAGACTGGAAGGGCTGGAAGGGACCGTAAAGATCATCCACTGTCAACCCCCTGCCATGGGCAGGGACACCTCCCACTAAACCATGGCATCCAAGGCTATGTCCAACCCGGCCTTGAACAC
>JANRGW010033237.1:0-96995 GCA_024733675.1 Psilopsiagon aymara
GGCGGAGGTGAGGTGGGGGGCGGTGGACCCGCGAGGGCCGTTACGGCGGTTGAGCGGCGGCCCTGGCCCGCTCGGTGCTCGGTCCCGCGAGTGCGGGGCGGCGCGGCCTGGTCAGAGGCCGCCGGGCCTCCGCTGCAGGGCGGCTCCAGCTGGTCCCGCTGTGCGGGCCGGGGGAGCGGGAGGCAGTGTCCGCCCGGAGCCACCCGCGGCAGCGCGCAGCCTTTTCTTGCCCAGGCTTGGCCCGACCTTAGTGGCCGAAAAGCAGGGGGGCCGGGAGCGGCGGCGGCCGGACACTCACCCGGAGCCGCGGGCAGAGGTCGCTGGGCGCTGCTCGCTGCTGTGCTGCCCCCGGCCCTCTCTGTGGGTCTGCCGCCTCTCCTGATCGCTGAGCGGGTGCCGGGGGCAGGCGCTGGCGCCTGGTTCCTGGCGTCGTCACCGGGGTTTGACTGGGCTCGCCAGAACAGGCAGTCTGGGGAAAAACCCGGGGCGGCGCGGGGTCCCTCAGTGCCAGTCTCTCCTGGGAGGCTCGGGTAGGCTGTCCGGAACGACAGGACTGCGAGAGTAAGGGCGCTGGTGCAGCTGGGCAGCTGTGAAAAGGGATTTTCAGTTTAGAGAGAGATTTTTTTTTTTTTTTTTCCCTATCATTGAGTTCTCGACCCCACTTCTTTGCCCTTTTGCTCATAGAGACTCCCATTCTCTTTGCTATGTAAGCAGAGAGGGCTTATCTGCTCCACGGCTGTTTGCCCTCCGCACCCGTCCAAACTGGGCTGTGCTGGTCAGGCAAGGCCAGGGAAGCTCACCAGCGTGACTGTCACAGGTGGGGTACTGGACGGTGGGGCAGTAATAGGCAAAACTGTTCCTCAGCTGAGGAGTTTTAACTAACGTGCTGTCTCTACAGCCATCTGCAAATGAAACTTGTTCTAGCCCATACTTCCTGCTCAGAAGAGAAGAAGAATGCCTTTGGTAATAGCCTTGCCATTACTTAAATCTGTGTGTCACTGCACAAGTAGAGAAGTCATGTTTTTATCAAAGGTGCAGGAATATGTGTTTAATGCTTGTGACAATACACTTTGAGGAAAGTCTTTAGAAAACACACAGGAGACCCTTGAGCCCAGACATGTGCAAAGACCTTGACTGAAATTCCAGTTTCTGTTCCCTTCACAGGGCTTTGAACAGCAAAGTTCAATAGACTTTGTTTCAGCTACTTCCATGCTTCTGCCTTGCAGAGGTGTTCATGGAGGAGGGCACAAAGCTTGACTGATAATTTCATTAAAATCAATCAGAAGCGTCAAGATGAAAAATTAGCTCTGGCCTTACTACTTACTTGTACAGAAGTAACTTTGGGTTCTTTAATCTTGAACTTTTTCATCACTCTGATTTGTGACAGCATTTCTCTTAACTGCTATTTTATCTGGTAGCCATATCTCCACTAATCTAATTTAGCCCGAAGGAGGATGTTTCTTGCCAGAAATAAATTTAGCAGATGTGTAACCAGGCGGGTGAGACTGTGGGTTAGTTCCTGGAACACTACCAGATAGAAGGGGAGAAACCAAAGTAACTGTACTGGTTTAGGCCTTGCGGTGATAGCTGAGGTCATCAGCTGCATGCCCAGCTGTGTTCCCATGGGTTGGTAACTTTGGACTTTGGTCTATTCTGTATGGTCTTGCGTTAATATGTTTTGTCAAAGTGCATTTCCTTAGGGCTTGTTTCGCCTCTGGACAAAAATGTTTGTTACTTCACAGAACTGTGCTGGGCAGGTCAGAAAGGAAAGCAAAGAGGAAGTAGTTCCCAGTGCTGTGAATCTGTGTTACTTCTGCGTGGGCTAATTGAATCATTTCAGGCTTCCTGACATTATCAGGTTAGCTCTGGCCGCGCTGTGGTTTGAGGAGAGACACCCTTCCCCAGTTTCCTTTCTCTGTCTTTCCAATTTTGGATTCTGGATGGGGGAGGGCCAGCGTCCTCTTGCACAGTGCAGCCCAGCTGTCTAGCCTCAGGACCGATTTCTCTTTCCTGCTTATCTTCTGTCCTTGAGAGTCAGCCCCTGATCTCCCTTGGGAAAGACCAGACTTGCAGGGTGTTGCAGGAATTGCTGCCTCACTTAGGAGCAGGTGATGCATGAATTTCTCATGCCTATACAAGGCCACACTCCCAAGGCTGTTTGCTGATTACATTACTGATGCTCTTTGAAACAAGCTTCTTTCATAAATAGCAATAATAAAAACTGGACAGTTGGAGGGGAGGGGTAGGGGAAATAACAACCTAAGAGTTAACAAGTGAACTGTATTTGAATTGCCAGCTGCATGTGTCTCTTGATCTGTTGGCCACTCAGATGCAGCCCTAGGTAGCTTGCGATGATCTAAGTATGAAGTAGTTGTGCTGCTGCAGCACTATGGGTTTGTTCTGCGCCCATGTGGACAAAAGGTATCTGTGGTCTGACACTGCGAGTGTCAGCGAGAAACCTTTGGTTAGAGTCCTGTCAGCAGCTTTGCCTGGGACTGCCTTTCCTATTTCTGTGCTCTTCAGTGAAAACCTGGGCTCTCCAAACCTGACAAAAATAAATAGGGCTGCCAAGGACTAATTAGTGATCAAACTGTGACAGGCTTAAAATTGGTGAAAGATTTAAATGTGTAGTGTCTTTTACAGTACTTAATTTCACTAAAGGTGACATAAGCTGCAACGATGTAAATTGCAAATGGGGTGAGTTGCTAATTGCTTAAAGGAAAATATAGCATGTATCTATTCTGAATTTGTTACTCAGTAAAGGATCATGGGCCTCACATTCCTCCCTTCCTTGTGTGTAGGTGTTCAGTGAATTTTAGCCAGTTTTATGTCAAGTTGACGCGGTCATGCTTGCTTGTAACTTACCAGAGCTCTAAGGATAAGTCTCTATTCTAAAAACTGAGTGGCTCCCAAATATATTTTTTAAAGGTTATAATGCAAAGCAAATTTATGACCAGAATCTGCCGTTAGTATGGAGCTGTAATCGTTTGGGTTTGTCTTTGTCCAGTGCAAAAGATATTGTGCCATTTAATATATAATCATTTGCAGGTGGTATGTCAAACATAGCCAAAGGGGTGAGGACTAATGACAGTAAATTTCTTTCACTTGTGGGCTCTGGGAGGTGTACATCTTGGGTTCTTCTAGGTTTAAGATTTTGCTGACATAGTCTCGGCAGCATCTCTGAGGAGTAGAGGTATGCCTTATACAAAGCTAATGTTTCCTAATGGTGCAAGTTCCTCCATTTCAGAAATTTTTTTCATATGTGTCAATGTACAGGATGGAGATCTGACTTCCCCTTCAGCTTCTTAAACTTTGGGTGGTGCTTACTTTATTTTTGGTCTTCTGTTGCTCGCTTCAGTTCCTTTTCTAGCAATGCACTTTTAAGCTGTCCTTTTGCCTTGCTGATTTATGTTCTGAGTAAAACCAGTAATAGCCTTGTAGCAGTGATGGAAAATAAGTTCTTCAAGCAGCACCTTTAATTAAATTTTTTTGTATAGATTATCTTTTGTCATTCAAAGTCTTACTGCTGTTAGAAAAGTGAACTGTTTCAGCTCCTAGAACTGGGATTAGCTACTCCTTGGAGGCCTGTGCTTTAAAGAGATCCAGACTCAAAATTGGTTCTTTGAAAAGGGAGAGGGGAGAGCAGGAAAGGTTTGCTTGGATTAAATGATTTAGACTTTCCTCTCATTTTAAGGATTTTTTTGTGCAGAATAAACCTTCAATGTGGAGAAATTGGTGTGTGCATCGCAGGCAAGCGAGGTATTCTTTAATCCTGTAAATGATAATGTGAAGTATTTTTTTATGGTCTCAGTTAAAAATGAAGCCGAAGAACATGTGGGTAGAATAGCTTTCCTAAGATCTTCCTTTGTTGCAGTGTAAGAAGCTGGATTTCATGACACTAACAAGCAAACAAGCTATTTTGATTGCTGCTGTTGCAATTGATTGCATCGAAACTGTGGCACCACTCTTGTCTCTCAGTTCCAGTTTGCCTCAGGTTCTTTTTGTTGTCAGGACTTATCTTTGCTAGGATCTAGTTCAGTATTTTTCCCACTGTGATTATTAGTTCAATCTACTATGGGTGAAACAATGGCAGCTGTAGGTGTTTCAGCTCCTGCGTAATCCATGGCTGTTCTCAGAACCAGTGGTTGCTCAGCCTTCTTCCATGACTGACTTCCATGAGAGTGCCCATGGAGGAAATGCTTCTTGTTGGACTTTGCAATGAAACAGTGTCGTGGTTTAAGCCCAGCCGTAAATCAGCCACGCAGTTTGCTCACTCACTCCGCCGCCCTCCCCCCCCACAGGAGGATGGGGAGGAGAATGGAAAGACTGTAACTCCCACGGGTTGAGATAAGAACAGTCCAGCAACTGAGTTATAACACAAACCACTGCTGCTGTCACCAATAATAATAATGCTAAGGGAAATAACAAAGGAAGAGAATGAAACCGCTCACCACCCGCCAACTGATACCCAGCCTGACCCGAGCAGTGATCTAACCCTTCTGGGTAACTGCCCCCAGTTTATATACTGGGCATGATGTGCTGTGATATGGACTCTGACTATGCTTTGGCTAGTTTGGGTAAGGTGTCCTGTTTCTGCTTCTTCCCAGCTTCTTGTGCCCCTCTTCCCTGGCAGAGCATGAGACTCAGAAAGTCCTTGGTCAGACTAAACATTACTGATCAGTAGCTGAAAACATTGGTGTTATCAGCGCTGTGCCCAGGCTGAAAGTCAAAACCACAGCACTGCAGCAGCTGCGAACAAGGAGAAAAATGACTGCTACTGCTGAACCCAGGACAGAAAGGAAGGAGAAAAGTGATGACTCTAAGTCATTCAGGAGTGTTCTTAAAACCTGGCATGGATATTGCATAATTCCTGGGCACATATTGTTGAGACTGAGCAGCAGTGAAACCATTACCTTCATGTGCTGTGCTCTTCTTTGAGTACTCATGACTTGTTGCGCTGCCAGAAGCCCCTTGTATATGTGGCACTGCTCAGAATGATGTGGTTTTGCTGGGTTGGCTTGTTTTACCTGGGTGGAAATGTGGCTGCAGTAAGCTGTCATAGCAAGACACTGGTTCGGCTGCTGTTTCCTGGGGCCACTCATGGAATCTTTAGTAGGTACTGTACACAATAGGCAGAAATGTAGAGTCTAACATAAAATAAAATAATATCCAGTAGTAAACTGGATCTAGTGTGGAGAAATACGTAAGTGCTAAAAGAGTAAGTATGAGAAAGTTGTCATGATTAGATGTTATGTCTTGATTTTTATGATAACTAAGTTGCGTGGGGACTAGTAGAGGATTACAAAAGAGCTGGACTCTATTGCAGTGCTTGTACTGTTAGGCTATACTCTGTCAGTGGAGGTAGCCAGGTTCCTTTCTAAGGACTGTTTTCTTTGTGGTAGGAATACTTTACCTGAGTGCTAAATTATATTCGTCATCCTCTCTGCATTTCTACTCCCCTCTCACTCCTCCACAACAACAACTAACAGAGAAAAAAAAAAAAAAAGCCACCTGATGTTTATATCTGAGTAGAGTGAAAAATGCAGAAGAGCTTCTTAAGTCAGACTTTAAATACTTCAAATACCTGGGTTTGCAGCTATCTAGCATTCATATTAGCCTTTAAAGTCCAGTTTCCACTTATAGGCTCCCTTATTTTCAGCTAGGTGATGCTTCTGTGTAATGCCCAGGACAAATGTGGCAAAAGGAAAATTTGTTATAGTAGTCTGTAAGTCAGAATCAGTTGGACAGAGGGGAGCAGAGTCCATTGCTGAATTTAAGATAAAGAAAAGCTGTTGTAAAATACAGATGTGAGATGTGATGTCTTTGGAGAGGCTGGGACAAGTCGCGTGAAACATCCTATGTCATGTGTGCAGCTGATGCCTTCCCCTTGTGTTCCTGGATTCTTCTACCTTTGAATTAATGTTTTTAATTATGTAGTGAAGATAAATAGATATTACTCTGCAGGCTTTACACGCCTGTGTAGTCTCTTGTTGCACACTTGTGAGATGCAGGTTTTGAGTGGGAAAGGAATTTTAAGCTGATTAACTGGTGTCCTGAATTGATATTGTTTTGTCAATGCAAAGATAAACACTAATTATAGAAGGTGATGGTGGTGTTGCCTTATGGAGTGACCTGCTACTGCAAATAAAGAGGAACCGGTTCACAGAGGAAGCTGTGTCATTCTTGATCTAGCCAGAGGATCAAAATTTCTGTTAGTACATCCATTGCTGTTCCTTTAAGGGAGAAGTTTGTGCAAGCTTGTGAAGTATTAGCAGGTACTCTGGAAACACCTGTTGCCCAAGAATATGCCTTCCCTTTATACTGGAATCAGGTGCCTGCACACACTTGTTGACTAACTTGGACTTCAGAGTTTTGTTTTTCAAGAGCTTTTTGAGGGAAGATAAGTAACTGCTTGCTCTACAACATCGGTATTGAGAGAGATTTAACCTCCGGACAGAAAGTCAGAAATTGCATACAGGGAGTGTGATGGGCTGTGTGGGGATTACCTGTTTATTGCTTTACCTCAAGGGGAGGTAAATGAGAAGAGCCTGTTTATGCGCCAAGCCATCGCAACTATCACTTCTTTTCCCTCTTGTTGCAAGTGAGAATGTCCTAGGGAGCATGGTGCTTGCTGTGTTTGGAGGAAAGGTGGAATTTTAGATAGGCATGTTGTCTAAGGAATTTGCCTTAGTGTTTTGCTATTATGTTACAGTCAAGATAACTCTGAATTCATTTCCTTTATTCTTTCAGCTGTTTTCAAGATCATAATGCAGCAGAAAAATGAAAAACCCCAGGCAACGTTTGCTCTGGAAAAGAAGTCAGTTGCTGGCCCAGTCTAGGAGATGGACCACTGGATTTGGGGAGCTTGGGAAATACTGCTTCCAAAAGCAATTTTTCCTAGCTAAGAAGAAAAGACACAATGCTCAGCTAATTGTGAGCTTAAATCACAACAAACTGTACAGAAGACTGCAGTGCAGAAGGAAGGCACTTGAGCTCCAGAGCAGGTGGGCTCTTGAGGCGCCTCTAAATGCAGAAACCTATCAAAAGCCTGCCACTGAACCATACAGCTTTCCTCTTACTGAGAGCAAAAAGATCCTGTCCCTATCCCAAAGCCAAAAGCCCATCTGGAAAAGTAGTAAAAAAACTCAACAATGAATTTTTTCAGAGTGAAGATCACTTGAATGAAGAAATTGAAACTGTTGCAATTCTTAATAGCATCTCTGGCAACAGCCATTATGTCTCATGTGGTACACTGGATGGTGCTGCCTTACCTGTAAAAAAAGGCAGTTTTGTATGTAACAGGGAGAAGAGCAATAATGGTAAGGGCAACAGAGTCCTATTAGTTTTAAACAACTATAAAAGGAAATGGTGTTGAAAAGGGAGTGGAATGGAACTTGTGGACCCTTGACAACTAAAAAAAGATGCAAATTTAACCATCATACTGTAAAAAAGAGATCTTTATTTATGATGCATAAGAAACTTTCTATGGTCAGATTTCGCTATAGAATTATAAAATCCCCGCAACTTCGAGCAAGAGGCAAGACCTGCAAACTGAGAAAAATCAAGCCGAGGTGGGTGAAGAAAGTTACAGGGGACCATCAAGAGACGCTTCAGCAGGATTTTGAAAGTGGATTGTGTAGTTGGCTTTCCTACTGGAAATCTAAAAGTAACCGTGTTTGGAACCGGTACAGCTTATCAGATATGAACCATAACACACCCAAATCTTTAGGTGAGGAGAATGAACCATGCACACCTGAGCTCTGTACTCAGGATGCGTTACCATGTTCTGAGCAGTGTTCTGAGGAGCCAGAATCCAGAAGGCCTGATGGTAGTGCAGATGCTGCCCCACCAGAACTGCATGCTAGAGCATCTCCAGAGGAGACCTTGCAGCAGGTGGAGACCAGCAGGGCTGTGGCAGAGGAGCATTGCTCTGACAATTTCATTTCTGTGGCAGGAAAAGAAATGTCTGTTTCAGGTCAAGATGATGCTGAATCTGATGAGGTTATTGGTGTAGATGGAATGATACTGTCGCAATCCTCCTTGCAGGATTCTGATGTCAATCATAATTTTTCAAATGGACCTTTATCCATGGAGCTGGCACAAAAGGAGGACAGCCGTAACCAAATGGAAGTAGAGGACTCCTTAAACCTGGATGGTTTTAGTGCAAAGTTGCTAGATCACCCTTACTGTAAAAGTCCTCTTGAGGAGCCTTCACCAGAAAGCACACAACTAAAATCTGGAGCTCATAAAGGAGGCAAAAGAAGCAGTCAGAAAACGTCTCTGGTGACTGATGAGCAGTTGGCGACGTGGCTTTGTGGTACACCTTTTTACATATCTTAGGGCTTCCAGGAGTTTCTGAAAACTGCTGGATGTGTTGTGGAGTTTACATGTTACGTTAATTCCTTATTAAAACGGTTTCTTTTTGTGAGCTGTGAAGGGTGCTTATCATAACCCTTAAAGAAATGAGGCTGTAAAGAGGAGAGCTGCGTGAAGGAAGAACAAATCTATGCTTATCTGACAAGCTGCTTTGAGGGATAGTTGAATACTGCCTCTGCTTCTTTTGTTTTAGAGAATACAATGTAATTTAATTGTAATCTTTGTGAAAAAATTTTGATAAGCATTTTTAATGTCTTTTATCATGGTTCAGAAGATAATATGGGGTTAAAACTGCCAATGGTTTAAATGGTTGACAATTATCACTCAGCTTGGTTTTTGAAAAATCCCTGGTGTTCCAATGCTTCCAGCGTAATCCTTTCTTCTCTTGCTCTGTCTTAGACTGCAACTGAATCACTTAATGGATCTCAGGTTTCAATAGCTAGTAACATATTGTTCATTGTCACTTAGTTTTCTCTACAATTGTTCATAAAGTAGGCTTAATGAATCTTATTAGATAGTATTTTTCAAAAAGGCAAGAATAGTCTTAGCAAAAGTTCTGCAAAAAGACTTTGGAATTTTTGTACTCAATGCTGAGCATGCGGTATTTGATAGTCTCTCTAAAGAAGATCATGGTAAAAATAGTAATCAGTATCTTATTTATGTTTAGCAGCACACCATACACATAGTAGGGAACAGTAAGTTACCACATTTTCCAGCTCGTACCATTAATATAATGTTCAAATTCAGTGGTTTTCTGGTAACCAAGGTCTTCCTTTGGAGAAATTTGCTTCACAGGTTCCCATCAACCTGAAGGTGGTGTCAGTTAGTGTTAAAGGGATTGTTTGGAGTTTGACATGCTCTGATTTCTCTGCAGACCTTTTTGTCCTTCAGTTTTGCAATTGATCCTCTAAAGCAAAACATCAAGAAGGAGATATTGAACCTCAAAAGATGATATAGCTTTCCACATCCGTATCTGCAAGTTAGTATGGGTTGTGTTTCTCTATGACTGGCTTTACATGGTCCAGCAAGGAGCAAGCAGGCACTGTGTGAGAAATGGAGAGAAACTGGTGCCATAGTGAATGGACCACTTCTGCAATGGAGTTTTAAAGTTTGTCCAACAGAAAAAGGCATGGGGTCCTTCTATAACAGTCAAGAACCGAGACTGTGTCAGGGTGGCAAAGGTTGCTGTTTTCCAGGCTGATAGGCAGTCATATTCCTGTTCAGGGGAGGCCTGAGTAACTTACAAAATTGCAATTAAAAGACAGGCAGCAAATGCACCAAGCTTTCCCACACTCAGTAATGTTTTCCTTACCTAGCTTCTGCATGAGAGTAGGTGAGACCAGTTTCCATTTTCTTCAGAGTTGAGGGTTCCTCCCTGAGGATTTAAGCCAGGTCTGCATTACGTATTCATACTGATTGTATAGCTCTTTTGAGTTTCCTCAGCTGAAAAGCTATAAAAAGAAATATTTTTGGTATAACTATGTACTGGAGTTCTTGTCTTTTTAGGAATGTTAATAATTAACTGTACCCTAAAGATACTGTTAACGTAGCAAGAGTTGCTAGGGGTGATGCATGAAGCAAATGTGTTGTGGATGCTCTCATTTTTTTAATTTCTCTGCAGCAGCTGAACTCGGATGTTAATGGGCTGCAATATTTAGTGCAGTCTGATGTGATATTTGTTATCAAACAGAGCTCCATGGTGAATTCTGTTCATGATAGGTGTCTGATCGTGCACGAGGTCCAAACTTTGTATTTTCCTCCTTGAGTTATTCAGTTACACAAGCTCAAGTGAAGTCAGAGCCTAGCTAGAGGTCTCCTGGAGCTCTGCTGCTGTTCGTTGTAGCTACGAGAACAATCCTTCCTCTTGTGTGTATGAATAAAAAGCTTTTAGAAATTAGATATGCTGAAAGAGAATAAGGTATGCATACACGCCCTATCTACACTTCTAGCCAGAGTGAGAAATACCCTTCCTGTCGCAGACTACTGAGATGTAAGGGATAAAAGTTATTAGGCAGCTGTGTGACAGTGTTGCGAGGAAGGTTATCTTCCCATGAAGAGTACTTCCTTGTTGTCTGATCTCTCTTTCAGTCCTCCCTTCTGCCACACATCCAGATGTACTTCTTGCAATTACTTCACAGTTTTTCTCAGCTTTTGGAGTTTTGTTCTTGGTCTCTCTTCTTTCTTTCCTAGTTCTTTTCTTACTGTTGTTCTTCTGTTGCTTTTTTATGTCACATATTTCTCTTGTCTTGCTTCTCCCCATCCTGATAGACTAAAGTTTCCAGGAAATGTTGTTAAAGTCTTAATACGCAGATAGCTGACCATACGCTGTGCAGTGATGCTCTGCCATCACGCCCTGGCTGGAGAAGAGTGCTGTAGTTTGGGTTGGTGTGATATCCCTGGACTTCGATCTCAGATCCAGCTTTCTGTGTACAAAATGTGTGTTTTCTGCAGCATTCAAAAATTAATTTTCAGAAAGCTGGACAGCTTGTTCTTTTTTCCCTTATTCACTAGCAAGTGTTGAAATTCTGTTTTCCATTCTCTTTCATTCTTGAAGTAGTTTTTTTGGATGCTTGGGTGCAATTTATGTCTCCAGTGTTCCAGCCTTGTGCTTGAGGAAAACCTAACCTATTTCATAGCTTTTTAGATTCCTCCCGCATTCATCTCTTCATTGTTTCCTAGTTTGTGTCTTTTGTTTCTGGTGTTAGGGCTGTCCAGTGCTTTCCTGGTCAGTGGCAGGCTGACATGGCTGGCTGTGTCACCTTAATGCCATACCTAGGATGCAAGGTTAAGTGAGTTAAGCTTGCTGAGAGTCTGTCTGATGCCTTTTCTGTTTGCTACGGTGGCAGCAGAGGAACTGAACAGACGGCAAATGTTCTGCCAGCCAAGGCTTCTTACATCTGAGGAGAGTAACTCACATACTGTAAGGACGCGATACTGGGTTTTCAGTGAAAACTGTTGCAGAAACTGATGGCTTTTCTTGTTGCAGTAAAATTAGTTAAGTTGCTAATTGAAATAGGCAGGGGTATGGATTCTCCTCATAGTGCTGGTATAATTAGTGTGATGAATATATGTGTGTATATGGCAAGAATGATCTTTTCCTGTAAAGATGAGGGATCAGATTGCTGCTTTTTTTACTCTTGTCCTCCTTCCCCTACCCCCGCTTTTATTTAATGTTGCCAATTTGAGCTCAGTTTTCTTAAATATATTCTTGCTATGTGTGCTGCTGTTTGTTGGTTGGGTACAGAATGATTGCTGCTCATACTATGAAGAAATGACTGCTTTATTGGAGTAGTGAACTTGGAAAGTTCTTTTATATGACTGCACTTTCATTTTTCTGATATATTTGAAGGATTCCTAGATGAAGTTATGAAGAAGTATGGCAGTTTAGTGCCACTATGTGAAAAAGATGTCATGGGAAGATTAAATGAAGTCTTTAATGAAGATTTCTCCCATAGGTGTGTAGCACTATTTAATTCTAGACTTTGTAAAGGACAGATTGCTTGCGTTGCTACTGCACGCTCCGTGTCTAATGCCTATCAGAAGTCCATTTGGCCTGACCTTGACTTACATTTTTTTTCTACCTTTTCAATCCTGTTTTAGAAAACCTTTTATCATGAGGGAAATTGTGAAGTATCGGGAAAAACATCCAAAAACCTCCATGTGCAATTTCCGGGTCTTCTATAATAAGCACATGCTAGACATGGATGATTTAGCTACACTGGAAGGCCAAAACTGGCTGAATGACCAGGTCAGAGATGCTTGATCTTTATGTGCTTCCTTAACTCGTTTTAGCCCACTAATACTAAGATATTAGTTGTTTGCCTTCTGCTACATTATAGGTGGACTGCCCTTACTGTACACTAAAAGAAGTGGTGAGCAGCTTTTACAATGGTGGGTGCCATTGTAAAACCATGATAGTGGTTATCAGTCTGGAAGATGGAAAGTACCACAACTGAACTGTTGCCTTTTGAAGAAACCATGTTGCACTATTTTGAGAAAATTGTGGCTACCCATAGAGATATTAGCATCTTCCCCCATCCTCAGGCTTGAGCAGGTAACAAACAAAAGCAGGGTGAAGCAGCAGCCTGTGGCACGCAGCCAAAAGCCCATGAAGGCTGCAGTGCCCATGGCATGCGCCAGTAGACTTAAATTGAATTAAACTGCATTTCAGATTGAGGCAGACCAGGAACAGCTAGTTACAGTCTCTCTCTTTGCCAACCACTATTAGTTCCAGAGCGCTTGTCCTTCAGACTGCAGCAAAATGTCACTATAATTGCTCACCTCCTTATTGCTGTTTTGAGTGTGAAGGGTCCTACATTTTATGGGAACTTATGAACTTACTTGTGGTTTACAAAATTATTCTGTATGTATTCAACTATTTACTAATTCCTACAGATAATTAACATGTATGGTGAACTCGTAATGGATGCAGTCCCTGAAAAGGTGAGGTTTTTTTGTTATTATGCAATGTACCTAGTGAGAAATTTCGAGGGAAGGGTGAAATATTAAGTATTTCAGCTACAGAATTGAGATTTAGCTCAATGATGATCTGAGTGGTTCTGTGATAATTTGTTGCTATCTGGTATTCAAATTTTCTTCTCTTCCTGTGCTAAAATACAGTTTTCAGTGCTGTTGCCCTTGTTTCAGGAATTTATTAGATTAGCTCTGCAGGTGATCTCTGTGGTAGGCTGATGTTACAAATGTACCTGTAGAAGACAGGTGACCTGTTTTTGCTTATCCCATGCTCCTTTCTCCCCTAGAGCTTTCTGTCTCCAGCTTATCTGCTTCTAAAGTGGTTTTTCCATGCCCTTGCTCACTAGTCTAGTGTTTCAGATGAGATTCCTGATGAAGATGAATTTCTGCTGAGATGACAAACCATGAATCATAGCATCTGGGCCATGCACATGTGCTGCTTGCACTTGCCCACCTGCCCACCTCCTAGTTGTGGGGCTGTAACAGCTCAAGCTGTGTCAGCTGCCTGCCTAGTGAATCTGAATTGATGCAGAGCTGCTTGGTTCCTTGGCAGCAGTGGCTCTCCAGGACTTTCTTTGGTTTGTGCATCCCGAACAGAATGCTTACTGCTTCCCAACTTCGGGGTCTAACTGTTGGTGGCAGTTGGGAAAAAAAAAAAAATCAACCTCCCCTTCTCTGTGACTAAATTTGCAGCAGTGGCAATTATTAAAAGCCATCTGTTTACTGGGAGAGCTGAACGATTTTCAGGTGAGACCACAAAGGAAGAACCAAACAAAGCCATTTTTAGATGAGCCCTGCAGAACGTAACTCTTAAAATCTTCAAGCTCAGAAGAAACAGCATTGTTGCTTTGATTGGTGGTAATGGTGATTCTTCATTAGTATTCTCTATACTTCCTGAGTGTGCGCTGAGGTTGGGGTATTGGAGATTGTATCTGTTTGCTTGTGTCTGCTTTTTCTTCACAGTGTGTAATTGAAATCCTCATGGGAGATTTTGTGCTGCTACCTCAGAATGCGGTTTTGAAGTCTGTTGGCATAGCTAATGGGTGTTAGGCTGTGTTTTCAGATACCGAGTTTTCTAACTTTTTTCCAAGCCTTCTACTACCTCTACAGTAGCAGAATTGTTAAAAACAGATGTTGCAGATTTCCATTTGTACTAATCTGTTCCTGTAATTGCAAGAAGCTAACCCAGGGAATAATAGTGTTGACCTGGAGCTAAATATCTTTTTTTAACATAAGCATTCATTTTTTTTGCCGTAAATTTGGGCCTTTACAACCGTTAGTTTGTATACAAAGTGTACTACATCCGTTTAGTTACAAAAGGAATGCAGAATATTGGTTTTGTCCAGAGCTGGTCATAGTAGTTGAATACAAATGATCATGGTGTTGAATTGGATTTAATAATCATTTTGATCAATTTTAATCTATTTTCTTTTTAATCTCAGTGCTTCCAACAACTGAAATCATAAATAACTGCCTTTTCCACCACCCACACTTGCAGTCCAGTGTTCACTTCCTTAATTCCTGTAAAGAACGACAAAACCTGTAACTCCTTATGCTGGTGTTTATCTTGCATGGCCATCCGCAATAAAAAATTAAACATGATATGCCTGGAGATACAGAAGTGTAAATACAAATACTGCAGTGGCTCACATCATAAATTAGATGGAAATAAGGTTTGCTTTATTTGCTTCCTGAAGAGCAGCAATAGTTCAGGCTTGGCAGAGCCTCTGTTTGTCCCTACCAGGGTTCTGTTTCTAAACCTGCATTAAATATCACCTCGTTACATATTGTTTTGTATAAATTATCCTGGGGGAGGGGGAATGATTGTGCATGGATTTCTGTGCTCATTCCTTCTCTTTCTCTTTTTAGGTTCATTTCTTTAACAGTTTTTTTCATAGACAGCTTGTAACCAAAGGCTACAATGGGGTGAAACGATGGACTAAAAAGGTATCCTTTAACTCCATGTCATCAGTGCTTTGGTTCTTTGGGGCTGGGTTGAATCACTAACTTGAAACAGGCTACAAAGTGTTATCAGCAAAGGGCGGGTTTGCAAAAGAGCTATAAAAAGTGGGAAGAGGTTAATAAAAAGTCGGGTGGCATTATTCAAATTAGTATGGTTGTGTTGTGAAAATGTACTTTGAATGGCTTAACCTTCAGTGGTGGTAGGTTATCTCTTTGGGTATGTTCATACAGGCTGTTAATTTAGCTGCAAGAAATGTCTCTTGATGCTCCTGACAGTGGCAGGTACACTAGTCTACGGGGCTTAATTCTGATTCTTCCTTTTATTTCAAACTGGGATTGTTTCATAAAATCAAATTGTTACTCCTGAATAACACATACAGGTACTGAAAAGCAGAAATTAGAGACCCACAGTTATTAAGCTGAACCACTGTTTGCATGAGAAGAAGAAAATTCCCCTTGCTTTCCAGGACCCATACCAAGTCATGGGTTGTGATATCTTCTGAGACAGCTAATACAAAGAGCAGTACTCTCTTTTCTTTTTTAGTTTTTTTTCTTCTGTGAATGTTTGTCCTTTCTAATATGGGAGATGAGTCAAGGCTAATCAAGGACCATGTTTGAATGTATGATCTGTCTGCAGAAGCACTTAAATAGCACACATCTGTGAAATGCTAGAGATGAACTCATTATCCAAATATAAAGTCTATTCATATAATTTATTAAAATCTCTTTAAAGGGAGGCTAAATATTGGTGCTTAATTTTCCCAGATATTTTTTTAATGTTCTTTTTCTCCAGCAACCCAAGTTTTGCAAAAAACCCCAAAGTGAAGGTAGATTCTGAAAGCACAACCTGTATTCCTGTTGCTGCTGAGGAGGGATGAGATGAGAATAGAGCAGTTGTTCAGACATTTACACTTAAATTCCTGAAGAATCTCAAAAACAAGAATGAGAACTAAGCAGTTTATACTGGAAGGTTCAGTAGACTGCTTTGTCTTGCAATATGCAATTAAGGGGAACTTGTTTCTGCTTTTTAAACAAACCAGAGTATTGTACCAGGTTTTACAAATGTTCTCTCCCGGGATATGGGATGCCAGAGCCTGGAGGGGCATGTTCTTCTGCGTCTAGCTGCAGTGGTTTCAAGGCTCCTGTTCATGTCTCACCCTTCTGACCACTGATCAGATTGGCACTCCTGCTCTGGTCCACCCTCATTTCATCTAGCTGACTGCACTGTCTTGGTGAAGTAAATCTAGGTTGCCACCATTTTTTCTACACATCAGGTCTTAACTAAAGACCCTTCCAGCTTCTGGCTGCCTTTTTTGACTTTTCTACTGCAGGTTTGCATGCCTGCAGCAATCCCACATGTAGGGTCACATGAGGACCCTTGCGTTTAGCACTGCTCTGCTGTTGCTGGACATCACAGAAAGTGTAGTTCATTTATCTTATTCTAGTTTTCTTCTATGGGCTCCACTTGCTGCTGGGTGACACCTCTTTGCTTCCCTCCAAGAATGATGGATCATTGTGTACTGAGTGTGCTGTAATCTGGTCAAGAAGTAGTTTCTGCAGGTGGGAGCAGGGATTGTCAATGTTTGTGATGATCGAAGTACTGTTCTGAGCAAGGCTTGGCTGAGAGCTGCTGTGAATGTTCAGACATCTTTCTGTCTTCAGCTTCCCACTGTTACTCAAAAAAATGCACTTTTCTCTCCTACAAGTGATCTGTCTTTACCAGTGCTGCAGCAATTATGTACTGTTCAGATTGCACAGTGCTTAAAAAAGCAAACAAACAATCAAAACATGGAAATCTTCCCACAGGATGAGTTTGTTTAGTTCAGTATTCTATTTAGCTTATTTTCTGGACTGTACCATCAAAACCCCAGCAATTAGATGCTTGTTTCAAGAGGAGCTGGGAAAAGGAAGATCATGAAAGGCCTTGGCTTGGCTGGCTTCCAAACACATAAGGGCTCATCTGCCACACAGACACTGGGGGTGTTGCATCTGATCTACTTGTTCTGTACTTTAAGACCTTCTCACTTGTTTGCTTGCTTGCCTGTGACCACAGTACATCTGCTCCAAAGTTAAGTTCAAGAAAGGATGGATCTGCTCTGCCTTCACTCCCTCCTTTCCTGTGCTCACCAAAGCATCATGTACTCCTCTTCTACCTTCATCTGACAAGGCACAGAACCTGAGTTACAGCAAAGGAAGACAAACAGCATCAGCTTGCTGGTTTCATATCATGTTTGTAATCCCCACTGCTTCATAGAATCATAGAATGGTTTGGATTGGAATGGCCCTTAAAAATCATCTAGTTCCTCACCGCTGCCATGGGCAGGGACACCTCCCACTAGACCAGGTTGCTCAAAGCCCCACCCACCCTGGCCTTGACCACTGCCAGGGATGGGGCCACCACGGCTTCTCTGGGCAGCCTATTCCAGTGTCTCACCACCCTCATAGGGAAGAAATTATTCCTAATATCTAATCTAAATCTCCCTTCTTTCAGTTTAAGGTAATTTCCCATTGTCTTATGAGTACATGCCCTTGTAAAAAGTCCCTCTTCAGTCAACCCCTTTAGGTACCAGAGGGCTGCTCTCCTTGGCGCCTTCTCTTCTTCAGACTGAGCAAGCTCAGCTCTTTTAGCCTGTCTTCATAAGAGAGGTGCTTCAGTCCTCAGATTATCTGCATGATCTTCTCTGAACTCACTCTGACAGGTCCACATCATTATTATGTTTGAGGCCCCAGAGCTGACACAGTACTTCGGGTGGGGTCTTGGAGAAGCAGAGTAGGGGGGAAGAATCACATCCCTCAACCTGCTGTCTGCTCTTCTTACAATGCAGCCAAGGGCTTTCTGGGCTGCAAGTGCACACTCCTGGTTCATGATGAGATTCGTGTCAGCCAGCACCCCCAAGACTGTCACCTATCCATGATGCAGCTCTCAGAGAAGACAGTGGTGCTCATGTGGCAAGTGTCATTATTCAACCCAAATTGAGGCTCAATAATATTACCATTATGACTCAAGAAATTCTACTTGTTAATGTACAAGACGAGCAGGATTTTGTCACAAATACAGTGGTGACTGATACTGTGCAGGGCTTCTTAGCTACTTTCTGTGCTGTAACTGTATTTTTGTGAATGCTAATAAGCTTTGTATGGGATAAACAGGAATGTGGTGAAAGAGTGGAGCAGGCAAAAGAAGACTACAATTGCAGGGTGTTGGAGAGGCTACTTAGGTATGATTAATCTGTGCTGTGTTGTACCTGTGGTATTGTGTCTAATATATTGTTCTTCCTGACAGGTGGACTTGTTCAAAAAGACTCTCTTGTTAATTCCTATTCACCTGGAAGTCCACTGGTCCCTTATTACTGTGAACATCCCCAGTCGAATTATTTCATTTTATGATTCCCAAGGCATTCATTTTAAGTTTTGTGTAGAGGTAAGAATGACAGCTGTGACTGCAAAGTTTGAACTGTTTTCTTGAACAAACAAACCCCTCTTTTCCTTTATCTGTTCAGCCTTTAATTTTAAGTGTGGCCAGCCTGTTGTTATCCTGTCATATATTAAGTGAGAATCAGCTTGTCCTGCTAAGGAGTCTGAAGAACAGACCTTGAGGATCACACCAGAGTGGGGAGTTGAGACCGGGTTGCCTGTTGGCTAATTTGCCTGACTGAAATCAGCACATACCTTTTGTGGTTCCGTCTTGTCACTTCCACAAAAAGCAGGGCCTCTGAGCCAAGTGCCGCAGGGAAACAGACAAGCCAGAAGGAAAGTAAGGGCAGTTCTTTCAGCTGTTAAGGGACTCATGTTTAGGAAATGATAAATTGTGGTAGTGATAAATCCTTTTTAGGGGAGGTTGCCTGGGTGAGAGAACAGGACTGAAGATGCTGTGGTGTTACCCAGTGGGGTTTATGTGTTCCTGTGCTGTTAACACCCTGTTTCCTTTCTCCTCTGTCTGCATCGGTGTGGGGTGTGTACCTCCGATTATAACCCAGCAGCCTTTCAAAGCTGCAACCTGAACACTGGAGTTAAATTATCAGTTTTTCTGGTAAACAGTAGCCAGGAAATTTTTGCTGGGACTAGCAAATTGTAATGACCCTCTTACAAAAGCTAATTTTGTCAACTTAATTGCTTGCTTGATGCAGCAGCCCTCTACTTTTAACTGTCTGTAGTTGTTGGCTTACAAAAAAGTAGTAATTACTGTACCCAGGAGAGTTCCCAGCTAGAACTTCTGAATGAAGATACTAGTTTCATGCTGGCATTTGCTGAGGATGAAGCTAGTGTTTGTTCTGGGAGCAAGAGACCTCATACTCTCTGGCTTCTGAACTTCCAGCGTAAAACCATGGGTCCCTCTCAGCAGCCCTGGAGTCTCTTGCAATGTGGCCTCCCCCATCCTGCTCTTGGCAAAACATTTGCACTTAAATGGCTCACAAATATGAGACACCTTTGTTACTGCTCTTTCTAGGGGAAAGGGGGGCCAATACCCAAAACTCCACAGTGATCCACCCACTGAGGTGATTGTTAGTGTGCTAGAGTGTGTTTAAATTGTGCTATAAAGTACCAGCTTGTTTACAGAGAAGTAGAAGGGTTTGCTTAACCCAAGACCATAGGCTCATTTATCTTGCTTCCTTTTCTTTGCTTGTGTCAGACTATTTTTTCCTATATGTCACTAAAACTCTCCCTAGAGCTTTGTTGATTAGCTGCAGAACTCAAAGTATTTTGTATTAAGATTCAAGGAGGAAAATGCTATCATATCAAATGTAAAGGTCTTGGTGTCAGCTAAGTAATCCAGAAGAGAACACATGCCAGACTGTGCTGTATGTCTTTGCACGTGAGAGCATTCTCTCTGCCCCAGTGCCACAACTAGCCTAGTATTAAGTATACCAGTGTACAGCAATGCTGGGGAGTGTTGAAGCTCCCCTTGATAGACCAAAATGAGCCTTGATGGTAAAAGGCATAGTACACATCAGAGTTCTTTCCCTCTTAGTCAGAGCTCAGATCCTGATGCTTAATGCTTGCATGAAGTTTGTCCTCATTGTCAAAAAGGATACCAGCAAAGATGTCGATGTCTCTTATTCCTTAGCTGGTGAATAACCTTTTTGCCTCTTTCCTTTTTGAAGAATATTCGAAAGTATTTGCTGACTGAAGCAAAAGAGAAGAATCATCCTGAGTTTCTTCAGGGTTGGCAAACGGCTGTTACAAAGGTAAATGGTAGCATTCAATCCCTGGAGTCTGACTTCCCTTAAGATGCTAGGAGGCTACTTCTAAACCCATATATTTATGCAAGTAGTAAATTGGTTTATGCTGACCGTGTGGAGGGTGCTAGAAGCAATACAGTTGGTTACACATAGGAGTTAGAGCTCTGTTGCTCATTCAGCTCCCACCAGGTCTGTAATACTTTCTGCAAGTGACCTTATGATCTCAGCCTAATCTCTGGACAAAAAAAAGTCTATGCAGCAAAATCTGTAGCTGGTGCCCAAGCTGCCACAAGATGAGGCACTGAATGAGCTGAAGGCTCACCTTCCTCAGTTCTCCCAAATGACTCTTCTGAATTACGCCACATGGATGGGACTTGGTGAGGGAGGGAACAGGCTAATGTTGCTGCTGCCTATATTTTATATTTCCTATGGATAGAGGGCTTTGGTCTCCTGGGCTGTTTGTGACACACTGTGTTTGACTGCAAGTAAATGAAGTCTGACAACTATAGAAGGGAATACCTTGTGTGTAGTGTAAATGAGGGAATATGTGATTTGCCTACCCATACCATAATGGCTCCAAACATATCGAACAGGTCATTGCACACTAGACATACTCCCAGCAGCTCCCTCCTCACACAGGTTTATTTTTAGATGCTGATATAATCATTAACTGATTCCTCTCTGCAGTCATGCACACCCTGTGCAGTCAGAGTTTGTCCTCCTGCATTCTATGAGGTAGAAAATCTGTGAGTTCAAGTGTCAGAGATATAGCAGCACTAACAAGTGTGACTTTTTAGCTCCGTATATCAAAATTGAGCATGTTTGGAGAAATAATGAAGATTGAAAGTTGTCATTTCAGACTGCCTTGCTCAGTCTTGTTGCCTGACAGTATACCACTCTCAATGTTCTTCAAGACCCTTTGGTGTGGCTGGAGAAAGAAAGCTACTGCTGGTAGCGTGGGTGCTGAGATTGATCTTCCTCTAGGCCTGTTTGACTTTGCTGATATAGTTTGGTCCTGTCTAAAGCAGATAATGCTGTAGAAATATTTGTTTAAGCTAATTAAGAAGCTGTTCTGTGTAGGTCACTAAAAGACAATAAACTTGAAAGAAAGATTTGTAATTTGTTTTCTGTCCTGTATTACATATTTTTCTGAATGTTAGGTGTTATTCTAACAAGGTGTTGAGTGTCACCTTGCAAAAGTTGGGATCAGAATAAGTGATTACAGCACCAGTTTCTTGTGCTGCAGAACAGCTAGCTCTGAGAATGAGCTAACTTCATTATGAAGAATCTACTTTTGGACTTTAAGCAGGAGTCAGAGAATGAAAGAATAAGTAAAGATCTAACATGTCTCTTCTTGTTTCTTTTCCTTTTAGTGCATTCCACAACAGAAAAATGACAGTGACTGTGGGGTTTTTGTGCTCCAGGTAAGAGTACTGCTTTTTAAACATTAGTGGCCTATATTGTTAATATAGTAAATGCCCTGGTTTTTCAATCAAGACTTTTCCTTTTCCTCAGTACTGCAAGTGCCTCGCCTTAGACCAGCCTTTTCAGTTCTCCCAGGAAGATATGCCCCGAGTGAGAAAAAGGATTTACAAGGAGCTGTGTGAACGCCAGCTAATAGACTAATAAAATGCAGCCAACCTAATTTCTCTGGCATTTCTGACAAGTTGCAGCTGGTGTTTGTGTACTTGAATTTCTGAAAACTTCTGTGATTTTGAACGATTCTCAGCTGAGTGGTATGACCACTTGTTACCTCAATTTTTTGACACGTTCTTTAACTGGCAGGAGATAACAGAGCTGCCATAAAATATTCCTAATGTCAGTTTGGTTCTCTTATGTTCTTTCCTGTATTTAATATTTATTATCTCAGCATGCATATAGGCAAAGCATGCAACTAAAACCATAAAATTGTAGGTTTGGTGCACCTTTGAGATATAGCTAGAAATGACAAATACAGGTGAATTTGTCTGGAAGCATAAAGATGCATGATATGTTTTCTGATGCAATAATGCTTTGAATGTATCAAAAACAAAAAAACAATGCCATAAAAAGAACAGATAGAACCTATTTGGTAGTTCCATTGTCCCTGTTGTGGCTGTATAATACTGAATCACTTTTTTAGGGTGGCTAAACTCATCTACAGGTTCAATTTGTGGAGACCCCTTTTTTAAATCGTTCAAGTTGCTAATAAAGTTTGTTTTGTTAACATTTATCCAGTGTCATTATCAGCCTGTCCCTATAGATAAAAAGCTGCCTTTGCACAAAAAAAGCTTCAGCACTTGTCTGTATAATTAAAAATACAAAGGTGTTCAGTCAGTCAGATTGATGGTATGTTCCTATATGCTGCAGAAGTCTCCATGATATGTGTATTAAGGAGAGTTATAAAGCTGGCCCTGAAGAGTCATGGCTTAGATACTAAGATAAACTCCTTGCTGTAACTGTTTAAATCTCAGATGACTTTCAGTCATTTTTCAGTTCCACGGTATGCAGTGAAATGTACCATTTCAGCATCTGTCCCTTCATCTCCGTCTTCAAATGAATTTCCGTCAAGCTTGTTGTCTTTAACATCCTATTGGCTTATGCCTTTGTTCAAATATAAATTAATTCATTTCTGCTGCATCTGTTGTTTGATTGTCTCAGACACCCCTACTTTTGTTTGTGATCGGTAGCACAGATGGGTCTGGTTGGGAATAATAGAACTTGTGGGTGCTGTACAAACACAACAAGATCATGTCATTCTGCTCTGGAGGGGTGGGAGGTGGTGAGTCTGGCAGCGTTGTTGCACTGGGTAGGGATGAGTGAGAGCAGTGGATCTTGAGACTTTGGGGTTTTCACCTTGGTCTGTAAACTATGATGTGCTCCTTGCTGAAGAGAGCTACTTTTGTTGAAGGGATGGTTGCATGGGACTGCTACACCAGCAAATGTCTTTGCTGTGTTTTTCTGCCAGATAAAGAGGTGAAAGGAAAGCTATTTTCAATGCTAAACATCATTTGCTGCAAAGTTTCACATTGTGTCTCTCCATAGCCCTGACTTCTGATGAAGGAAAACCGCTTTGACTTCCATGTCTCACAAACTAATTCAGGCTTGAGCTAAGCCAGGTGCAAATCCCTTCTAGACTTCAGGAGGGAGCAGCAAGAAGTGAGGGAGTGCCAAGCGCAGTCAGGCTGGGAGGTGGAAGCAAGTGGTGCTGTTCTGGAGAAGGAGGTCCTGTGGTATCCTTGCGTGTTCCCACTTCCCCTTGTTGGCAGCTGGCAAGGACTGGCTTAATTTAGCAAGATAAGAAACGCCTAAAGCACTCAGATAATTTGAACAAGGAACTTACTGAATCAGAAATAACTCAAAGACTTAGGTGGACTAAATGTTTGTCTGTGCGTTGTATGGTGCAGAACACCCTGCAGCATATGGTTTGTTTGTGTTTCCCTCAAGTGTTACTGATACAAAGAGCAGCACCTTCTTGGGGTGAGTGACTGTAAGCAGTACAGGGTGACTTCCGTGAAAACTGAAACTTGGGATGTACTTTCTTATGTGCTAGGGTAGAACATGCAAGCCAGTGCTTTCATTCTTATCTTCTCTCTGCAATGCTATCACGTGAATGGTCCAGATGCTAGCATGGCCATGTGATGGGACCAGCTGAACTGATCCAGGCTAAAACTAATGCTGCCAAAAGGCTGCTGTTAACCTAGAGTAACTTCAGCGTAACTTGTCACTGAGTGTGCATACCAGTGTGAATGAAGAGGGAGAACTGGGTAGCCAGGAAGAGACATGAAAGTGATGCCAACTCTGGATGCATGCAATAGAAGCTATATCCTCAAGCAAAACTCCCTGCAGAAAGGGAGTGAAATACAGAAAGGGAACTGCGTAAGCAAGTGGCATTTATTTCCAGAGCTTAAGCTGTTTGGTAAGGAAGCTTGAAAGGCATGATGTGACAGTTTGCCAGCCAAGGAGACTCGGTGCTTCCGAGGAAGACGGGGTTTTTTTTGTGGAAGTTGTCTCACTGATGGGTATTTTTCATTGCATGGGAATGTGCTTGAGCCCTGGACCACAGGTAATCTTTTCCTGAAGCTTGGTTCCTGCTACTGGTTGGTAGGAATGCATCTTCCTCTATATAAGAAGTTGGAAGGAGTCTTCAATTGTGATCCTTTTATCAGTGGTATCAGTTAAAGCACAGAGAACTTTTTTTGGGTTTTTTTGTTTCTGGGAACTTTAATGGGAATGTGGATGCTTTGAAACAAGTGCATATGTGTACCAGATCGTTTGAGAGGAGGGGAGCTTGCATGTGAATCTGCTGCTTTGTGAATTGGAGAACAGGGTGGGGAAACATGCATGTTGGAAAGTGCTTCTTATGTGCTTCCTTGTCATCTAGAGGTTTGCTGACAAGTGCTACAGTTGGTTATGGGGCAGCACAGAGGAGCTACACTTAAGTCTCCAGCTGTGAACACCCCAGTGGAAGACCTCTGGAAAAAAATGAAGGGAAATTGAAAACAGAGCTAATGCAAGCAAAGTATGTTGGTGCAGGGTTGAAATTAATCACAGGCAGTGAGAATCTCAGATTCTGTAATGGTGTATCCTGTGTAACTGAACTAATTAACTCCTCCTTGAGAATGTCTTTGATGCCTTAAAGGAGAGGGACTCCATAATCTGTAGTCATTTTACTGGTTCTTAAAACATTCAGAGCTATGTAGAATGTTTTTATTATGAGAGGCACATTTATGTGGATGTAGTTATGGCTGTTAGCAATTCCATTTAATGTGATCTTCGGAATTTCATAAATCACTCTGAACTGGTTTGGCTGATGCTTAAATTTCACAACTTGTTCTGAAAATAATTGTCTTACTGTGCTGATTTATACAAAGAGTCCAGAACCGGTAAAGCCTCCATCTTGTGCACAACAAATTTAAGCTACCTGGGCTGTAATAAACTTCAAACACAATTGGAAATAAATCGTTAATTTCCCCTTTTGTTTGCTGTATCTGTAGTTTTAAATGACTGTGCAGCTGAAACAAAAAAAATGCAAAATGTGGCCTTGGTTCTGCAAGGTAAGTAGAGAGATGCTTATTGCTGAGCTGTTAGGTACTTGCACAGTAGAGGCTGGACCTTTGTGCTATCTAATATGCTGTTGCTTCCTTCCACGTGGCCCTTTTGAGTGTGAAGTCTGAATGTTTCACTTGCACTGATTGCCAAGCCAGACAGGCTTACAAAGAGGAGTTGCCATGGGTTGCATCTCTAGCGTAAAGCTTAACCTACCTTTGCTTTCTCAGAGGTTTGATTGGCATTTTCTACTGTAGCATTTATTCAAGTCATGAAAATTTAAACCTTGGGAAGTGATGCAGACTTAATTCCACCGAGCAAGAACTGTGTTTTTTGGGTGTGTTCTTGCATCTAATGAAGTCCATGTTCCCATGAAGTAATAAAATAGAGTTTTACCGTAAACCTTATTTTCTATCAGCAGTTTGGTTTCATTTTAATTTTAAAAACAACTGATGTGATGGTTGAGGGAATGTTTGTAGCAGCTTGTTTTGGCATCTATATTATTAGGAGAAGCCTCTCCAGTTGATTAGTGCTATAACTCTGAACTGTACGCTAATGATGCGCTCTATTCTGTAGCATCACAGTGATACAACTTACTGTGGTTTGAGAAGTGACAACATACAAGATTGAAGATGTTGCATATTGCATAAATAAGGGTGGAAATCTTGCATTAGACACTTTCTACTAAGGTGGCATTTAAAAACCACAAATCTGTCAACAGAACAGGTAGGACTTAAATTGCTTTTCTAGATCAAATTAAATTAATGTCCTTGTTGTATTGCTTATTGATTTAGCTGTGTAACTATAGAGTTAAGTCTTGTCTGTGCTGAATTTTACAAAGCTATGCAGCTTGTGAATTTGTTATAATGGGAGGAATGAAGGCTCAGTGAATGTGTCTTTAAGCTATTAATCATGAAATTGGCAACATCATTGTCTTTATTACATTCATAATTTTAAAATCCTATCATGGAGGAGGAAGCATGGATGCTTGTTAAATATATTCTTCCGTGGAAAGTACTAAGAAATCAGATCATTAAAGTGCAGAATCATAAGAGACACCAGAGCCTTGCCAGGAACAATAATTACTATTTATGTGTAATAGGCACTGAGAGGGAAAGAGATGAGTCTACTTTGCTTGTGCCTCAACTTAATGGATTTTATGAGTAACCAGCTAGAAGGATTTGGGGATTGAATTTCGTTTTCAGAGCATGTAATACTGCAAACTGTACAGCTAAAACCTTGCAAACTGAGTGAAATACCTTGAGAAATCAACTGGCTTCTTGTCTCTCAATACAATTAAGCAGAACAAGTGCGAAGCAGCTCCAGCTCCTGCCTGAAATTCTGACAAGTGCTTAATTCTTGTGTTTGATTTCAGTATTGTCAGTAGCTCATCTCCCCTAATGTGGCACTTTCTTGAGTTTGTAGACCTTACCTAATGCTTAGGTTACCTCACGCTCTTTAAGGGCAGCTGTGGGAAGTCTCTGTGAAAAGAAGGGATCAAAAAGCCATCAGGGAATCTGCTTGCATTGCTTTACGATAAATGTGCCATGAGAGGGAAGGGCAGGGGAGAAACTGAGCTTTAAATAAGATAAATTTAACTGGGTAATGTGGTTTAGGTCATGTTTATGGTACATGAGTTTGATACAGACAAGGAGCCATCTTGTTTATGGAAACCTTTGGGATAAGTGGAAGAGAAATGTGGGGAAAAGATGCCTTCTGCAGGGATGGCTGGTCCTCTGTGCATGCAGGGACAGGCTAAGTCTTGCTTTAAGCCTGTGCATTCTTGATCAATTTAATGCAGGCAGCAACTGCAGCAAGGGAAGAAACAGCTTCCACAGGGTTCAGCTGAACATCACGTTTGTTTAGGACAGTCAGGGCTTGACAATTTATCCGCAGCATCTCTGACAGCTCCAGCCTATTGAAAAGCAGACAAGCGTGCTTCTGCTTCACTGCATACACCTGGGCTGCCTGAAGGCTGTTAAAAATTAAGTCGATTCCAGCTCACCTCTCAGTTCCTGGCTTCTTTGGGATTTCAGGTTTGGGTGCGGATTTTTTGTTTTTAAAGAAGTCTCAGGTACAGAGAAGTTTCAAGATACAGCTTCAATGAGTGTATCACCCTTTCATTCAGGGAACTTGTCTTTAGAGATCTACTATCAGTTTTACGTTCTGAAATGCTTCTGTTTCTTAAGCAATTAGCACAAGAAGGCAATCTTTAAATGCTACTATTAATGGCCAAAAAAGAGACTTCAGGGTAGAATTTTTTGCAGAGTTTTGGGGTTTGTCTTCTGGTGGATCACACTTCAGATGAATGTTTTTCGCTTTGGAACATAAACATAGCTGAAAGATGCTTAAGAATGTAAGGGTAATGAAACACAATGCTTTAAATTTATGGCCACTTAGGATTCTTGTAGGCACTTGACTGTTCCCAGTCATTAGAAGGGACTAGGGTGTATTTTGAGGGGATCTGTGCTATCTACCATACAAGTTCAGTTCCCACAAGTTCACCATTTGATCATTCTATCAGAGCATACATTAGAAACTGAGTGTTTAGATCCTGGTGAAGTAAGTGGCAGGGCTATAGCTGACGGCGTTTCTTGTGGCTCTGGGGGTACCCTGGGTGCAATGTGTCAGATGCTTCTTCTTGGGGTAGTCTTTGACCACCAGATGTCATGCAAGGACTATCAGAGCAGCGCTTGCTGCGGTGCCTCCAGCTCCCTGCTCATGGATTGACCAACAATGTCTTCTCGTTGCTTGTTGCCTGCCACCTTGGTGGTTGTCTTCTCACACGTTTCACAGCAGAGTCTTTTTGCACCGCACTTGCAAAAAGAATGTGTGCGTTAAACCAAACCCCTCTTCCTGCCCCCTTTCACCTGCCAGCAAATCCACTGAAAATCCCTCTGTATCAAACATGTTAGTGTTTGGCTTTGGCACGATTACTCCGGAGTCCCATCAATTTTGCAAATTGGCTGAAACATTTTTTTGGTGGAGAAGTCTTGCATACCAGGAGTCTTTAGTCTGATCAAACTGCTGCCCCGCCGCAGTTCACAACTGTTATTTTTATAACTCTCTATTACCATGGCAAATGCTGGGGGCAAGGGGGGTGAGGGGGGCAAAACCACATCAGTAGCAACTTCTGTCTGATTTGTGGTCATATGCTTATAACTTGACATGGTTTTGCAAATAACTAAACAAAACCAGGAACGGAGGGGGGGGGGTGGGGGGGAGAGGGGAAGAAAGAATCAAAAAAACCGCTGCATCAAATATCTTGTGTGGAGAGTCTGACTTGCTCACAGTTTGGATCTTCTAATGGAAAATGGTTCAGAGCAGGAATGGGAACCAGTTGCCCTCTGTTAGGCAGTTGAGGCTGTGATGTGGCTGTCAGCTGCTGCTGAGCACTGACGGCTGGTGGGCAGTGAATTTTTGTTGCATTTTTATTTAATTGCTGGTGTCTGCTCAGGCTTTATCCTAAATTTAGTAACATTCAGCTTTTTCTCTGCAATACCTTTATAAATTCCCGTATAATCTGATCTCTAATTTTAAAGCCATCTGTCACTTTTAAGCTGTATATTTTCCAGCTTTAAAAGGTCTTGTTGAAGGAAAATTTAAATTCAAGGCCTCCTGAAAATGCATTTTTCTTTAAATTATTCATTGGTTAAAATGTCTTTGAACTTGCACTTGTGTCGCTGGTGAGACTAGGGGGGCAGATGGTGGGATACCTGGTTAGTCCTTGCGCAGACGCTGTGTGCATGCACTGCTTGGCTTGGATGCTGAGCCCCACAGTAGCAGTGGGAGCTTGCTGCTTCTGCACCGTGCCCCAGGACCAGCCTTCAGGGGTGTACCCTCTCCGTCGCATGCCATCCTGTTCACTAGGTGGCATTGCTTCCTAGTCTAAAAGTTTTTAAATACTTCATTAATTGTGCTAATCCATGTGGTGGATGGAAAAAGAACCGCACTGGAATAGCTTTGCCCTCGTATCCTTCTGGTTCCATCTACTTTGCTGATGGGATTTCTTGTGTTGACAGACCTGCAGCATCTTCATCCCAGTTCTTGAAGTTTGGGTCTAGGAAAGGCTTTGGCTTGGAATACTTCAAACAGGCCATTGGGAAAATACTGAACATACTGACCTTGCTGTTGGTAGCCAGTGCCATGGTCCCAAATCCATCAAAGTCATTGCCCTCCTCAAGTTACTGATCTGGTTTATTATCTTTACTAAAAAATGTTAAAGTAGTGTACTTGCTGCGCAGGATTGCTGGAGCGGGGTTGGGTGGAGTCGTGTCTCTCCTAGAGCAGGAGCTAAGTGTGCTTACATGGGGATCCTTTCCAACATCTGATCAACCACAGAAGCGGTAGGGAAGCAAGGTGCACCAGACAGTAGTGAGCTACTACCCATTACTTGGGTGTTTTGATAGAAGTTCATTAATTTGTTTCCCAGGTAGCCCTGTTATTTTTCATTATTCAGTCCTTCCGTCTCTTCCTCCCTCCTTATTTCTCCTCTTACCATTAGTCATCGGATCAGCCAGTTAAGGGCTGAAACCTGGTGGATTTAAGATGCCAGTCTATTGCCAGTGGAAATTAGTTAGAGCTTTTGGTAGGCTTTAAAACAAGGAGAGGTATTTTGGCTTTACAGGCTCATTTTAGTACCAGAGAGATTCAGTTTGTCATGGTACACATCAAGAGGGAAGATGGCAAGGTCTCTGTCAGGTGTAGCTCTCACCTTGTAGGTGCCAGGCCCTGGGTGTGTGAAGCCTCAGGAACCTGACAGACTGAGAGCTGCCAAACCCACTGGAGGCGACAGATGCGAAGTGTGTTGAGAGCAGGGTGCTGCCCTCCAAGGAAGGCGGTGGTGCCACTTCCCACCCGTTACGTAAGTACCTTCCAGCCCTCCTTTTCAAGAGTGCTTTTTGGCTTGTAATATTGATGCTCTCTTCCCTTTGCAAACCGTGGAGGTGTGACATCTGAGTTAAGACCTCCTGGTGCAGCTCTGTTCTCAGCTCAGCAGGGCAGTTACATCTCACCTGATGCTGGAGCCACACTGGGCTCAAGCAAACCCTCGCTTTGCTCTGATGAAGCAACAAGACAAAGTAGGTTTTGAACATGACTTTCCATGGACAAGCGAGATAAAAATAAATGTAAATTGAAGATCCTGTTTCTCATGTGTATTTTATTAAAAACTACAGAGTTGTTCATTCTTGCTGTGTAGTATAATTGCTAAAACATGATTTGTAACCAAATATAGCTGCTTGCATTAAATATGGCACTGCTTCTTCCTAGTGAGGATGATATGGTAAAGGAATGCTCATTTAAACAATTACATAGTTCAGTTTTTTTATTCAAAACCCTAGCTTTTTCATTTTAGAAAAAGTGACTGTAACCTTTATGTGTTTTAACTTTAATTTTGTTGAACTGCACTTGGATGAAGAATGTATGCAATTAAAATAAACAATATACTTTAAAACTGGTTAAATACAGAAATGAAGCTGTCAAACCATGTTTTGCATTTCAAAGTGATTGAGTAAAAGGTAATGAATGTGACAGATTCTGGTCACAACAGGACGATGATGTCTTTCATCAAGTATCCAGGGCCTCTGTAGCCATGGAGAGGATTTCCAAAAGTCACTTATGAGAGACCAAGGGCTCACATTTACTGGGTTAGTACCTACAGCTTTTTGAAATGGCTTTTGTGGCTTTTTTTTTTCCCCTCTGAAATTCTAGATGCCCTCTGTAGCATTTGCCCTTCCATAGCAGACTCATATTTGCTGAGTGAGCAAGGGTGGGAAGACTCCCTTTTTTCCCAGTTCCTTCCAAGCTGGGCTGGGTGAAGATCATCTTGCCCTGCACTTGGTAGCTGGACTGGAAACTGGTGGCGTCAGATGTCCTTTCTGTGTAAGAGTATGTGCAGGTATTTATACTGAAGTGTATAAATTCATAATTTGTTCCAGTCTAAAGACAGATGCAATGTTTTAGTGTGGGGGACAGTGTGTTTAAGTGACCAAAGTGTTAGACATGTTCTAAAGTTAAGGATGCTGCTTTCTGGTTTTATAACTATCCCACCTCCCTGGAACAGTGCTGACTGAGGAGCAAAGGTGGTGTATCTCTATTTAGCTAATAGATAAAACTTAGGTTTCTGGCTTGGTGCATGTTGTTGCATTCAACTTTAGAAACTGGTTATTTTTAAAAATGGCATGTGGGTGTTTGCCTTGAATCACTGAAGTTGGGCTTTTTTCTTCAATCTAATTGACAACGACCCGAGAGAATATGGTGAAGGCGGCAAGTTGGTTGCTGTTGTGCTGTACGTGGCCAGGTGCCCAAGACCTCCTTGTAGCTCTGTTGGCCTCAGCTGAAAGTTTAAACATTTGCTGACTGAAACTCAGTGTTGGCCGGAGAGCCAGTGTGTTGTGGCAGTCTAGTGTGCAGGAAAGTGTCTTTTCAAACCTCCTCTCTGGTTTTTCCCAAGACTTCAAGAGCCAGTGGTATATCCACATCTTTCATTCCTAAAGCCCCTCTTGTGAGAGCTAGATATAAGCTGTTTCAGAGAAGTGTCTAAAAATCGATAGTCCTGGAAAAAGTGTTAACAAGTTTCCTCTGATTTGAGATTAATGTCTCCAAAAGCCTGTGAATAGCTCTGGGGAGGATCATCAAAACCATCCTCAGTCCCAGCCCAGTGCCAGAGTTTTCAGCTGGGGGAAAACAATGATTGCATCTAATTTGAAATGCTTGGAGGAAACTATCACTCTTATTAGAATTAGAATTAAAATCAGATATTTGTTTTTTCAGAGCTGATGGAAAGTCTCGTGTAGTTTCAACCTAATCTAAATGAAAGCGTTTTGTTTAGTTGCAGTTCCTTTTGTTGGAGTCTGGTTAGGTGTCTCCAAAGCCACACTTCCGAAAGCTCATTCAACTGAATGCTTAAAGATTTTATTTCTGTCCCAAAGGTGAAAGAAAACAACTTCAATATGTCAGAAATGCTGTTACCTGACAAGCCCTATTTTTCGTAAGGTCAAGAGGAAACGATGGATACAGTAACAAGTGTTTGTGCTGTTGCCTTTTAAAATATATATGTGATGCTGAAGTTCATAAATGTAGCGCGTGCCTTTCAGAAGCAAAAAAATAGCATTGGAAAGCAGGAGTCCTTGGTCTGTTCCTCCTTGTTTCTTCTGAAATCGATTTTTGTTTTAAGTTCTTCTGGTGTAAATAATTTTAATGAAAAGGAGAAAATTGCTAGGGTAGAGTTTATCATCTGGAATATATGAGCTTAGATGGTTTCTTGAAATACAGAAAACAGGTGAGCACAGCTCCGAGTGCCCTGGAGAAACAGCGCCCAACCCTTTAAAAAGAACATGAGTTGGCATCCTGCAAGAAGGCTGACCTCGTGCAGCTCCACGTGAGAG
The DNA here is from genome assembly GCA_024733675.1 of Psilopsiagon aymara. Lineage (NCBI taxonomy): Eukaryota > Metazoa > Chordata > Aves > Psittaciformes > Psittacidae > Psilopsiagon > Psilopsiagon aymara. The sequence goes on from JANRGW010033237.1 coordinate 32,408, forward strand.
GACTGGGCTGTGGTGGTTCAGATATCGCGCAGCCAGGTTGCATGGGTGTTCAATAGCTGGTGCAGCCAAACCACAGAAAGGCGCTGGTGTGAGGCTGAGCTGTGTCCTCTGGCCATGAGAGATGCTGCAGGGCCAGGCCCCTTCCTTGCAGCCCTCTAAGTGAGGGCCCAGGGTGGGTAAGGAGGCCTCACCCTCCCTAGTTCATTTTCTCAGAACTGTGATCCCATGAGATGGGGAAGCACATGTTTGTAGAGGGGGAATAAAGGGCTTGCTCAAGGTCATGATCCATCCCATGGGGATGTCCAAATATTACAGGTCCAGCTCAGCAGAATATTGGCATTTGGCTGTAAATTAAGCCGATTCCTAGCTTGGATCAGGTCCCCTGTTCCAAGGATTTTCTTCTATAAAGCATCTTTCTGAAAGTGCTGTGTGAAACAGTGCTTTAGGGATTTCGGGGTGATACATCCAAACTCCTACTCTGGCTCACCAGGACCGAGTTAGTTGTCAGAGACAGTGTCTCTGGGAGAAAGGGTTCTTGGGAAAGTGGGGATGATGAGCCTGCAATGCTAGTAGTTACCTCCCCTCCTGGGCAGGGCAGGGGATGATCCTGTCCCAGCCCCAGGGCTGGGTGAAATTAGAGAAAGCTTTTCTGCTCTGAACTGGTAACTTAACAGCACCTGGTGATACCATCTGCTGATAAGACTGGAGCTGCTGTGAAACTGGACAGAGGTGTGAACATCCAGCACTGGTGCAACTCCTCCCCTGGTGCATGTTTCTTGAGGACCAGGCTGCTCCTGCCCCTTTTTGCCTTCTCTCTTGTGCTCACACTTGTTCTGTGCTCCTGTTTTCTGCTTTATTTGCAGCACATTGATAAGCATATGCAGGTTTGAAAGTAAACCAGAGAGAAGAGGAAGCACTAGAGTTTGGTAGGGACCACTTGGGTCCCAGCCAGTCTCCTTACAGAAGAAGGTTGCATGCAGGAATGTATTTGTCTGCAGAGCTTTGTACAGCCAAAAAGCTCTTCGTGTTTGTGCTCTTTACTGATGGGGCATCCTCTAAAGTGGTTGTTCAAAGTTTAGCTTCTGTGTCTCTTGCCCTTCTCCCCCTCACCTTCATCATGGTCCCGTAGAACATCCTCAGGCTCTTGTGCCTCTGTGTCCAGCCTGTCAGGGGCTGGTACAGATACAGCTCCTAGCCCTGGTCATTCCCCCAGTCATTTGAATTACCCTGATCTGATCCTTTCTCTGGTCTCTCCAGTGTGGTTTTGGCGCAGCAGTGCCCAGGACTGCTGTGATGAGCCTGATCTTGGTCATGTTTCTGCTTGCACCTCTGCCATCAATATGGCAGTGACCATCCCCAAGGCCTTGCGGCAGTGAACAGGAATCTCTTTGCTGACTCTAGGAGCATAAGAGGGGGTCCGTAATGCTTTGCAGACCAATTTTCTCTCTGTTATTGTTCTAAACTCACTGTTAGCCATTCCTGCTTCCCAGGTTTCCGCGTGTTTCAAATTATTTTCCCCAGAGGCATCGACAGCATTTTTCCAAATTGAATCTCATTTATTTTCTACCCAGGTTTCCAATCTCTCTGGGGCCTTTTGTATTATTTCTCAGTCCGCACTGCCATGTACAATATATCCTAATTTAGTATCGTCTGTGAATTATATTACCATGCCCTTTAGTTCCTCTTCTATTTAATGAAGATATTTCCAAGACAAAAAAAATCTAAACTACGTTTTATTAAAATAGGAAGGTAGAGTCTTAAAAACCCCTTTGTGGGTTTCCAATGTGAATTCTAAACCTTTTTCAAAGAAATCCCCGGCATTTAAAAAGAAATTAAACCTTCAAAATATCAAAGTTGGTTGGTATAAAAATTAATCCTTTTTTCAATTAGCTGAGACCTCTGTTCGCCATACAGCGAGCTTTGTGTCGTGCAGCCTCTCTGATGGAGACACCATCTATGTATTTGTGACAGATTTTTCCTAAGCCAGTACCAAACATATGTTTCAATTTCTCAATAAATTTGTTTGCTTTCCCTTCCTGACCTTTTCAGGTTTGCTCTCTGTGGCTGTTCTAGCAAACATGTAAACTGTCAGGAATGATGCTGAAGCAGCATATTTTAATGCAAACTGTGCAGGCTTATTCATAAGAGGTGATTTTCAAATTCATAATCATGAATATTTGCACGATAAGGTTGATTCTGTTGTGAGCTTTTTATTTATAAGCCAAGAAGCGCTGCCTGTTGGTGCCAGGCTAGGAGAGCATCATGCCTGCGTGACGGGGAACGAGCCATGCTATGGAAGCTGTATGTCCTATCAAAACAGCTCAGATTTCTGACTATGAATAGGGAAGTAGCACTGGCAGCCGGCAGTTTGCTGGAGATATGTATCCTGAAATATTCGATGCATAATTTCTAGCAATGAGCAATTTCATGGAGACTATGATCTGCTTGTGAAGAGAAATAAGGTGCAAATTGGATGAATAAATTGTTCTCTGCAAATGGCTTGCTAGCTCTGGAGGACTTTTCTCTTTGAGAAGCACTGCAGCTTGCTGGTGCTGTCAGCCCTCTGTGTTGGCGGTTTGACCCCATCTGCAAGCTAATGCTGGGAGAAGCATCTTAAATGCCCCATACTTTGGCACATACTGACTGTGCTAACCCGCCAGCCGTCTGTCTCTGGCAGTGTGCATGCAGGGAGGCTTGGGCCCCTTGGGTGGAGGTAGCCACACTGAGCAGGGCTGCGGGCCTTGCCAGCAGTGATCAGGGGTCACTGCTGGGAAAACTCCTGCTCTGTTTTATCCTCAGAAACACATGGCTATCGGGATACGTGCATATCGGGGTGGGTAGTGCTGTGTGACTTCCCTTCCCCTGGGGAGCAAGGAGGGCTGGTGTTGGAGCTTGCAAGCTGTCCCCCAGTGTCTTGGCTAACAGGCTTCACTGCCTGAGTTTCTCCGTGCCCTTTAGGTTGGTATTGCTTTGTTTCAGTGTTACACAACAAGCCTTGTTCTCTGCAGATGCAGGGGCTTTCCCAGGGACAAGGAATCCCCAGCTCCTGGGGTTGTGCCATGATGTCCCTGCCACCTCCGAGAGGGATGCTCCGGGTGGGGCTGCAGCTGCAGGGAATTAGAGGAGCCTTGGGGCTATTCTTGGAAACACCAAGGGAGATTCCCGAGGTTTCCAGAGCTGGCTCAGAGCTGCCTGCCTGTGCACCCAGCAGGGCTCATGTGGAGCTGGGCACAGAGCCCCACGAAGGGAAGGATCCTGCAGACAAAATAGTGGGATCCTGCCGAAGCGATAGAGTCGGGGACCGCCGAGGCAAGTGATGGTGGGTCTGGCCCTGATGCTCGTGGACTGCAAGGTGAAGGCTCCAGCTGGAATGGCTGGGATGTCCCTTGTGCAGCACACTGCTGGGTATGCGGGGCCTGACAGCTGGTGTGGGACACGGGATGTAGGATATCACACAGGATAGTCTGTCCCCTATACAGACAAAACTGTTGCATTGCCTCGGGGGTTTCAAAGGTGGTAAAGGTAAACCCTGCCCTGTTCACCATTACTTTGTCGAAACTTTAGCCCTTGGGACTTTTCTGTCTCTGTTTCTCACTCTCACCTGCAGGGGGATGCCTGGCTTTAAAAAGTACTGCTCACCTTGTGAACCGGGACATGGTACCCTTTAATTTCACCTGAGCAGATGGGGACTAATTGCTTGGGGGGACTAATAGTTTGTTCCCCATGGAGCAAAAACCTTCCCAAAAGTGGGTCAGAAAGTCACATCATGTTAGCATTTGCACTGGGACTCCTACATGAGCACAAATGCTGCCTCCTTGGTAGCTTCAGGTCTGATGAAACTGTGTTTCATTTTTAACTCCTGATGCCAAGGTCCACCTTTTGTCACCAAAGCGGCTTTTTCTGTAAGTCCTGGTCGTGATGGGAGGCTCCAGCTTGGTGGGAGGCGTTGTGTTACTTAAGCAGGTGTTTAGAGAGTGGCACATCCTCAGGGACATCAGTGACTTTATACCAGGGGACAGACCCAGAGCTGTCTTCCCCCACCTGCACCATGAGCTAAATACTGAGTTCTCTAACCGAGCATCCTTCCTCCCTTTTATCGATAATTTGAATCGTTTTAATAGCGTCCCCTTGCATGGATAGGATTACGATTACAAAATGTCAGAGCCTTGTTATCATCTAATTAGAGTCACATTTCAGTGGAATGGAAAGGAAAATCTTCAAGCACTGCCTTGCACAGTGAAATGGGAAGAAAGTGATGATTTAAACCAGCTGCAGGCCGAGCCCCGGCTGCAATCCCGCCTGAGACACGGGGCACAGCGCAGGACAAGGTGATGGTCCCTGGTCAGAACCCTCTGAAGCAATCAGTGCAAACTGCTCCCAGATCACTTTTGCAAAGTGAAAAACTCCAGCGTGGTCCAGTAAAAACAATCAGGCTGTCAAGTTTGCCAGCTAACAGCTGAGGGGGTCAGAGCAGCAACACAACACAAACCAAAATAAACAGCACCTCCTTCTGCCAAAAAGCCTTTATCACTCTTCAGGGAGAGAAGAAGGGGCTTTCAGAGGCTTTAACTTTTCCTTTTTTTTTCCCCTTGTTTGTTTTTGTATGCTTAAACAGGAATGGAGAGCTAGGATCTCTTTCCGCCCTTCCCCTAATGCCATTACGGCAGGCGAGGTACATGTGGGGTATTGTTCACTCAGGAGAACCTCTTTGTTTGCCTTTTTTGAGGAGGAGGAGGTTGGAAAGGCAGTGGGAGAGGGGCTGTGCACAGCCCTTAACCCCTTGGAAGGTGCCTAGGGATTTGTTTTGGCTTAGCTTGTCCTCTGGCTTTTGCAGCCCAGCAGAGAGAGCATCCTGCTTGGGGAGGACACATGGCTACAGTTGGGGACAGGGCTGCCACCCTGCTGTGATGCTGGAGTATCCATGTTTGCGTGGGATCCATGGTGGCATGGTGCCTGGTGGAGGGGGGTCTTGGCTCCTCCAGGTTTAATGACCCCAAGCGCTGCAGTAACACACGAGTGATACTGAAAAATGCTATTCTGTGTACAAAGAAGGTTTCACAAGAGCCACAGTCGCTTCACACCCCAGCCAGCTGCAGGGAGGATAATGCACATGCCAGCCACCCGGTCCCTCCATGCAGAGCCCCCTTTGGCAGCCACCCCACTGGGAGGCTGCCCACCTGCCTGCCTGAGGAGGTAATGCCTGGCAGCAAAGTAGGGCCGCGGGTGGGGAGCCATAAAACATGAACCCACTGCAGCTGTGAGCCTGAGCCCCAGCACGGGCACCAGGAGCTGGGGGCTGTGGTCCTGCTGTCATCCCTATCGGATGAGCAGAGCTGCCTGCGCTTGCCCAGATCACAGGGTAGGGGGAGAAAAATGGAGCATTTCCCTCAGAAGTGCCTGATCATGCCTCAGCCCCTCTGTAGGGATGCACCTTTCGAGGCAGGAGCTTAGAAGCAGCAGTGTTTCAGGGCTTTGCTGTGGGGTAGCAGCTCCTTAGTTCCCCCGTGGGTTTACCAACCTGTATGTCTCTCGGGGTCTGGGCTTAACAACTCACCTACGGGCCACAAGATGTCTCCCCCTGTGATTCTTGCCTTCAGGGGCTCATGGAATAAGCGGGAGGATCGCAGCCGCCTGCTTTTGCGGTGCTTGCCTGAGGCTTGCCAGCATTACACCCGCATTTTGTGCTGGGAACACCTGCCGTGTGGAGCAGGGACGGACTCCAGCACTGACCAGCTCCACATAATAAATAACAACAGTAAAAGCAGTTATCGTTTAATAGCACTTTACATCGTTGGGATGCTGTAAAACCCCAACTGCTTAATCACAGCCGCTCTCTCGATGTTTACAGTGAACTGAAATTTTTGGAGGAAAAAGTATTTTCTGGTGCCAAGAGGTGGAGACAGAGCTGTGTCTGCAGCTCTGCTGGGGAGCAGGATGAGGCCACATCGGTGGCAATTAAGGCTCAGATGTCCACCGGTACGTCTGAGGGATTCTGAGCCAGCACCAAGCCCTGCCTTCCCCACACCGCTGCTTTGTGGCTGCCTTCGGAACTCCGGACATGTGGGGGACTTGTAACGTTGAGCGGGTGGATAGTTTAGCTGCTGCCAGGAGCCTGCCTCTGACAGTGATGGCGATCGAGAGTGGCACCGGGCAGCCCCCGCAGTGCTGGGAGCCAGCAGTGGCATTTCTGCCAGGCAGAGCTCCCCCCTTCCCAATTAGGGGCGCTGCTAATTTTAAACGAGCTGCCTCCGCCAAGCAGGAGCTCTTTAAAATATCATCCTGCCAAAGTGTCTTTGGTGGGAGCTGAGGGTCGAGCATGAAGTGCAGGCTCCGGTCCCTGACATTTCGGAGTAGGGAGAGCTGAACCCCTCTGCGAGCTGCGATGGGCAGATTTCGAAGAGGTGGATTTTCTTCGGATCGGCGTTATCCATTGCTGGGGGAGGGAGAAGGAAGTTTCTGCAATCAAAATGAAAACCATCTCTGATTTCATTTTAAAGCATGTTAAAACGTTTCATTTGACCTGATGCAAAGCGTTGCATCTCATTTTGAGTTTCAATTAATTTTGTGATCCTTTAATTAGGCTCATTTTAAAGAAAAAAATGTTTCTCTCAAAACTGGAAGTCAAAACATTTTGAAGATAATTTCTGCCTCTGAAATGCTGCTTAAAAGCATTAGACTCTCTAGAAACCCAGGTTAATTCCTGTCTTTACAGAGTTACCAAATGCCTTGGGAGTTAAACCCGAGAGTGCTTTAAAAAGGGCCCTTGTTTCTCAGAAAGGGAGTGTTGCTGCCTGTTATCCTGGGATGAAAGGGGAGAGGGTCTCATCTCAGACTTTTCCTCCTGAAAAAATTCAGGGCACTGGTAAGCGTAGAGTTTGCCTGGCACTGGACAAGACCCCTGACTCTATTTGGATGGGGAAACTCCAGCGACGGCGCAATCTCAGTGCCCAAGTCACAAGTTGGTATGAGGACACAGCACAGGATCTGGAATAGAGCCTCCTAGCACATTTCCTGCTGAAGAGGATTTTGTCCCCTGTATTTCTTAGCTGCTGCAGTGAGCCGTGAGTTTGCAGATGAGTCTACACAGAGAGCCTTCAGCTCGGTAGCTGTAGGTCTGAGCCTCTGGCAACTCTAGCTTCAAGCCCCATTATCACTGCAGGTATCCAAGGTCATCTGACAGTTCCTCATATCTTAGTTTTGCTTTAATTTATCGCCTTTTTCAGTCAATTAACAAAATAGAATAACAGACTTCAAGATGCATGCACTTTTGCATAGTATTATGGCCAGTAAATCCCATTGTGAGGTCCCATGGGTTTCTCAGAGCCATCTGAGCACACCTCAGCTCAATGTATTCCTACATGTAGAGGCAAAAAAGTATTCTTTAGAGAGAAGTGTTAAAAATCTCACTAGACTGCTGTAGCTGCAGCACAGGCTCAGGGAACAGATGCTCAGCTGCTGCTCTGATGCTGTCCCTTGGCACACAAGAATCACCAATACCTCTGTGAAGGAGACCTTCAGACCACGCTGAGCCTTAAATGAGGAAACTGCTCATCTGCTGACCACTGGAAGAGCTTGAGCACAGCAGGACTTCACCACAAGATTTCCCTGCTCTATAGAGTTAAGTCTGTGTTTGTCATCCTGGAATGCTGCTCCCTGCTCAGTGCTCTGCCGAGCTAGCTCCAGCCCCCTCGAGGCACTCCTGAAGCTTGTGGTGGGTCTTATCTTCTCAGGCTGCGGGGACCAGTGGCATCCACCTGGCTGATGCCCAAATAGAGAGAATAGGCTATCTTTATGACATGGGCAGTGTGACAGGGCCATGTGAACAAACACCGTCCCTCTGCGTGCACAAAGCGGTATTTTCCTGAACATGAACCCCTGGATTGACTCAACTGGTGGGAGTGCATTTCCCTGCCCCACTGACCTGCTCTGAGCCAGTCCCCAGAGGCTTTCCTCCATGTTGGTATTCCTGAGAGTATTTCCTGTGCTCAGATGGTTAGAAGTCAGCAGTCAGGGGCTCCTAGAACAAAACACTTTCCTTGAGGTGGCATTTGCATTTGAAAGGCAGGACGGCTGTTCCAGGGCCTTCCCTGTTTCACAAACTTCTGTAGTCTCCTGGCTTCCTTCTCCTAGCCCTTAATTTGGGGCTCTGTGCTCTGATCCCAGCAACGTGCATCTGGCTTGAAGCCATCCTTAATTGTCCTGTCTTGGGGTGGCTTGGGAAGCTTTCTAGCTCTGGCACGAATTACAGCGCTCAGACGATGGCTGTAATTTCTGTCCTGCTGCCCCCAGTTCCTGGGAACTCTCCTGGCAATCAGCAAACGATATGACTCACACTCAGAGAAGCCAGATCCACTCCAGCCTAGCATGATATTTTGATTAGTAAGAGGCTGGCATGAGAGCTGAGAGCTTCCTGCAAGTGTGCCAGGCTGCCCATGTTATTCCTCCACTGCACCAGGCTCTTCCTCACTGCTGTTAGCTTTGGGGGCAGTAGGTAATTGTATTGTGCTGGGGTGCACACTTGCAACTCTTTCTGGAGGACTGAGCTTGGTCCCCATGGGCAGGTTCGGTCATGCAAGCAGGGCTTGGGTGCCACAGCTTTATGACCCAGGCTGGCCCCTCGCTTCACTGCACATGAATTTTACAGCTGGAAGTTGGGCTTTGTTTATCTGAAGCTCGGGCAGCCTTGTAGGAGTGTGACTTAGGTCCCCAGATGTGCGGGTGAGATGGGAAATTGCATATGCTCACACCTATATTCATGTGTGCTCTCTGGGATGTGCTTAGAAATGCATGCTTTTATCAGCTGCGCCTACTTCTGGAGATGCCTGGTTAATTTATCAACTGAGAAGCTCCATCTCGCTTAAAGTCTCATTTCCATATTCTTTCCAGATGGTCAAGATGCCACAGAGACAGTTTCTAAGTAAATAACTTGCTTCTTCACACAACCTACCATCAGCATCCCAACTAGATGCCCCAGATGGCTGGAGCGTCCAAGATGGTACCTGGGTCGTGAAAGAAAGCGATGAGTTGCATGAATAATAGACATGGAGTGGCTGTGCCATGGTCGAGCAAATACTTTCCTTTTGCAGCTCCAGATCCAGGCTGAAGAACTGCTGGAAACCACAATGCAGCTTCCCCATGTGCGGGTCCATCAGAGCGGGCTGGTGCTCGTTGGCACTAAGGCTGGGGCAGAGGGGGCTGTTCTGGGGGCTGCTGCCTCTTGCAGTGATGCAGAGCTCTTGCTCCTGTACAGCACCGTTTTCTTTTCACTGCTGCCTGATTGCAGATTAAAACCAAAAGGTTAAAAACATTTAATTATGCTGCTGCTTTCCCAGCAGATTAAACAAGAGGATAAATAGACTACAGCATGTTATTTTGGATTTGATTTTGTTTTTTAAACAAGGGGAGGGAGGCGGGAGGCTGCAGCTCCTTGGCAGCTGTCACACGTTTTGCTTTTGATGGTGTCAGTTGTGTCTGTTAGGAGGTGTTTCACTTGCCACTGTCAGCATTTTCCGAGGGAGGCTGAATTCATTGATACAGTCTGTTTGCTGTCCACATATTCACAGTTCATGTGTTACATTTTACATAAAGTAAACTTAGCAAGGGGAAAACTAATTCTGCAATTCTTCAAAGCTAATGCACAGTAAATATATTCTGACACTGACAGGTATTTCTTATTAAATAGCTCTGAACTGCAGTACTAGGTTTTGCTTAAGTGGCATTATTCTCCCTGAGCAAAGACAGTTCATTTATTAGTCATTCTGAAAACCAAATAACAAATATTATTCTCTAAGCAAACTAAACAAACCATTTAAAAGGGGCCTGTCTGAAATGATTAAAGTACAGTGTCTGAAAAGCAGCTGACATTTTAGTGCCAAAATACCATGTGGAGACTCAAGTGCTTTATTAACATCCTTTGACCTAAGCTGCAAAATCTCCCGACACCTTTGAGCACGGTGGAGCAGCCTTCCTGTGTGCGAGGGAGAGCGCAGGCAAATCTTTCTGCCAGTTCTTAAGATGTCGTTTTGGCACGCCGAAGAGCGAGGTGCAGTAATTGAGGGGCTGGATGCAAGCAGACTTTTTTGCTTTCTGCCAGAGATACGCCATAAAATAATTCAGCAGAGCTGAAAGCGCGGGATTGCCATTCACGCCATAAAAAATAAATACGTTGTGTTTGTCTTGCCTTCTTACAGCTCTCCCTCTTTCTCTTAGCTAAATATTTCCTTTCTTCTGAGCATCAGACATTATTCCTAACTTTCAGGCATGCAAAATAAAAGAGTGTGTGCACTTATATGTATTTATTTATGGTCCATGTGGGGCTGTGTTTGTGTATCCCTGGCTCTGCTCTGAAGATTTCCTTCACAAGCAGGAAAACAATTTTGTCCTGCAGGTCAGACAGAATAACTGATACCACTGTTTACAGATCTTTGCTCACTGGAGAAGCTTATTAAGCCACAGCTGGGTAAGAAAAAGTCTGTTCATCCATAGCAGGATGATAAGGATACGGGTAAGTGCTTACATGGCCACAGCACCAGGCGCTGAGGGGAAGGGCCCCATGAGCACCAGGGAGTCAGTGGATGCCAGGAGGAGATGCTCGCCAAAGAAGCCGCTCAAATGACTTGTTATAAATTGTTCAGTCAATTGTTCTCAGACTGTTCTGCACTCAAAATGCTTGGGATCACACGTAGGTTGGGTTTTTTAATATTTTTAAACAAATGTTTCTATTATTCATAAGATTCATCAGATAGTGAGGCTGAGTAAGATTTAGCCTGAGGTTTGCTCGCAAAGCATCTCCTGCAAGCACGTCCTTGCTGGCTCTGAAGCAGGGCAGCTTGAATTGGCAACGACAAAAATAATATAGAAGTTATGTGAGGATTTTAATAAAAAGCTAGCAGATACTGAGCTGATGTATGTTATTAACTTGCTTCTCTGGGATTAGGTAGGTCTAGGTAAATGAGGAGGTATTGGTCCAGGTTTACTTTCTTTCAGTGTTGTCCTAGTGACAGGAGATTATGTGCCTTTGGGGATTAGCCTGATGACATTACATTACCAGGGTAACGATTTACATGCTGATGTCATTCAAGACATTTGGTCAGGTCCAGAGTTTCTGGCATGAGCTGACATTTCTTCCCCGTTAGCATCCCAGGGCTGCCAAGCAGTGCATTCCCAGGCATGCTCTACTCCCCCTGGCAGGGAGTGGGTGATCCCTGCAGCCGTTCTCTCCTCGCAGATGAGAGCACACAGATAAGCGTTTTCACAGCTGGCACCAGCCAGCTATGAAAGCTAAGATACCAGGGGCATTCGAAGTTCCTCTATAGACAGATGAAATGGTTCGATACAATGCTTTAAATAGCTCCTTTTTTGAGAGAAAGAGAGAGAGAGGGTCAAAAAGGCACGTTGGCTGTAGCATTGATGTTGCGTAGTCATCACCAAGCAATGGTATGAACAGCGGATGCGTTTTATACTTTCAAAGGCATTACTGCCGATAACGTGCGTTAGGGAAAAAGAAAGCCGGTATGTTCTTGCAGCTCGGTAAGGGGGTGAAGGCGCCTACGTGATATGGGTGGATATAATTGGGGTCTGTGGGAAATGCATCAGAGCGGGCTCTGCAATGCAGCCTGCATCCCTGGTCCCCCTGCCACCTTTCCATGGTGACGCTGAGTCCCCGCGGCTGGGTTCCCTTTGTGCAGTTGGGAGGCAGGTTGCAGGTGAAGTGATGGCCTGTGCGGGTGAAAGGAGCTGGAACAGCCGCAGCACCCACCAGCACTGTGAAGGAGCAACTTTGTTAATCTGACATCCAGAGCAAATGTTGCTAATGAGGAGCCCAGGCTTTGGTAACCATGGCAATTCATGTTCCTGAAAATGTGAAACAAAGTCAGAGAAGGGGCAAATCCTGCTACCTTCTCTGCTCCCACGCGGTTTGCAATGCTGAGGAGCGCTGGAGCAGTACCATATCCAGCAGCAGGGAGGGATGCGGGAAGGGGGTGAGCAGGAGCAGTTCAGAGCGGGAGATCATCCCCTTTCTCACTGCTCACAGGAGCCCATCCTGCTCCTGAAATGCTGCCCTCCCACCGGCAGTCTGAGCCTCCTTCAGTCTAGTGCAGGGCGGAGGCTTTGACCAGTGCCAGTACTGGTTTGGCCATGAAGCCTCGGCATCCCCCTGCCAGGGAAAGGCAGCCTGCTGTTGTGTAGGCTGAGGCACCACTGGCTCGTGCTGCGTGACCGCGTCTGCCAAGTGACAATTCGCTGTTTGCTCCTCAAACTGTGTCTCCAGGGCCAGCTGGGTTCCCTATAAAAATTTATTGCAAATATGAAGCTGCATGTGGAAGCCTATGGCAGATAGGCCTCACTCCTCCGCCGAGAAGGGAAGAGCCCTGCCCTCTCTGAATGTTTCACAAATGTTGTCAAGCTCGATGGAGAGAAAAATCCAGTAACTGGGTATCCTGGCTGCTGTTCCAGCTGCAGAACCATTGCGAGCTCTACATACTTTTAGGGAACAAACACAAATTCCAGCCCATGCAATAGCCACAGAGCTATTTTCAGCCCCCAGTACAGATACGAGAGCTAAATTTCAATGCACTGAGCCTAGAGCAAAGACAGGGCTTGGAACAAAAGCATCTTTTTCCAGGATTAGACCAGCTTCAGTTCAATGAGCACATGCTCCTGGGTGCCTCCTTGGGTGTCAGGGCATCCCACAGAGGTACCCTCAGAGGAACCTTATCTATTCTCCCTGGGCAGCCAGGGAAAGCTGCACTGCTGGTAGATGAGGAGCAGGTATAGAGAAGTGTTTCAGTTGATGAGGCCTTAGGGAAATGCACTGGTAAGCAAAAATCTCTACAGCAAGGAGAGGTTTTGCCTTAATTAAACTGCAGCAAGGCCACTGGTGCGGAAACCTGACAAGGTGTGGGGTACTATTTCATCTGGGGAATGTGGCAGGATGCTGTGAAGCTGTCAGGTCAGTTGGAGATGTCTGTCTGAGGTGGCAGTGAGCACTGGTGAAGGTGTTGAGGAGCACAGGCAGAGCCACGTGCTGTCGAGGAGCTGCAGGCAGAGACCAGGGGTATGCCTCAGAGAGGGAACAAGGCTGTTAGACAAGGCAGGGAAATTAAAACAGGCAAATAGTAAAAAATAGTAAAGCAATGCAAGTGACAACCCACGCGTGTTTGTAACTGGAGTGAAGCTTGGAGAGTGGATGCATTAGGATCCAAGAAAACAACCAAACCCCAAGGCTTTGACGCAGCCAAGGTTTCCAACACATGGCAGGATGAGGATCAGCCGTCTGCTCTCCTGCTGCTGCTGTGCCTATGTGTTACTTGGACTCTTCAAAGGGACCAGGAGCAGGGAGAGGTTTGCTCAATGCAGGGATGTGCCCCACTGAGGTATCCCTTCTCAAAGGACTCAAAGGATTCCCTCCCCAGGCAGGCCTGGCTTGCAGGGAATTTGCTTTTTCCTCATTTGCTCTAACCCCCTCCAGCACCACTGCTGGGTTTCTCTGCCCACCACCTTTTGCAGGATCAGATCCATATTTCTCCTTCTCTCCTGCCCCTGCCTAACCCCACTCCGGTTTATAAACTTCAGGAGACCTACTGTGGTGGAACAGCTTAGTTTTTAAAATGTCCTCCTTTTTGGTGAAGTCAGGGTCTGGGAAGTCCCCAGGGGCTGTCCCAGAGGAAGTGTTGGGTTTATGTGCAGAGCAAGGCAAAAAATAATAATCTGACTTTACTCTTTTCGGAGCAAGAATTGTTCTCTCTCCACTGGGTTCCCTCCTTCCCCATGCCTGGGAGAAGAGGAAAAACACCCTGCCACTGCTACCACGTGTTTCCAGAGCCTGCAGGTGTTACTGTCTGTGAGCATAGCCCATCCTCACACCTGCAGATGCCCCAGGATCCTTCAGGAACTGGTTCTAGTAAGTCTCTGCAAGAGCTCCTGCGGCCCAGGGGAGGGTCTTCCCCCATGTTTGGGGCTGCCCTGGCCACTGGCTTGGCCTCTTCCATCGGCAGTTTGTGCCTAAGCTGCCTCTTGCTCTTCCCTGGTAATCAGGGCATGGCCGCTATGGTCACCAGGATGGCTTTGCCAGGAGGTCCCTCCTGTGATGCTCTGTCATTGCTGCCATGAGATAGTATTATTGTTCCTGTATGTTTGGGTTTGGGATTTTGGGGGCTTTTTTTTTAGAAGGGAGGGAATATTATTTATGACTTGTTACAGATTCCCACCGTTTGCAGCGACGGTGTCCTACATCAGCCACCAGCACCATCTGCAAAGGCAGGGATCTAGCAGTTTGCTTTGGGGGCTAAAGAAGGGACAGAGGAGGAGCAGAGGGATCCAAGGTGAAGCACTGAAGCAGAGGAGGGATCAGGAAAAGACCTCAGTGGAGAGGAGGGAAGAAGGCAGGGAGGGAAGGAATGGAGACTTTGCCTTTTCAGTAGGGCTTTTAGAGAGGAAAGTACCCAGTCTGGATATGTGCTGTCCTGCTGCTTGGCCAGATTAGTAGCAATGCTTCCAAAAAAGCATAAGCAAAGCTGGGGTGTATGGGTGCCCAGCCTGAGACCAGGCACTGTGGCCAGGCACTCATCCTTTTTATTCCTCGATACTTCCGCAAGCATCTTAGTGATTCTGTAAAGGGGCATTTGCTGACATGTACCCCATGTGCCTGCTGGGACTGAGTGGCCATAGCAATTCCTGGTGCTGCCTGAGTGCTCCTGGCCACGGAGGCTGGGGTCCCCACGCACCATGTGTGCAAGCCATCTGCCTGCACCCCAGCTCAGTGCAGGGCTCCCAGCTCTGCCAAAAGTATTCATTGCACTCTCGCCACCTGAGCACACGTTTTGGCAAGACGTGACTCAGGGAGCTGACAGCTCTCGAGTGCATTCCAAGGATGAATAAAAAGTGACAGAGCAGATAGTGATTTCTGCAGTCAGCCGGAGTCTCGGAGAAGACAGTCTCGAAACTGTCTTGCTGTCTTAGTGGCCAGAGGACGCCTGTCACGGCCATTTGACCTGCAGGCAGATGGTTACTGTCTGTCTGACACTGTCTTTTGGGGCTTGATAGGAACTTTCAAAATGCAGATAGATGGTGAGCCCTCTCTGTGGGAAGGAGGCAGCACTGGGCAGCTGGATGCCTGCATTAGGATGTGCCGAGCGAGTTGTTGGGGAGCACAGTGTGTGTCTTTTATTGGGGGCAACTTGGTAGCCCCCATCTGCATTGTGCAAGCCTGAGATTGGCAGGGCAAGGTCAGAAGGGTCTGTGGAGCTGGATGGAAGTTCAGAAGCATGTCACAGGGCTGATGTCATCTGCCTGTGATGTCACTGTTGTCTTCTTCGGCAGAGCTCTTCCAGAGATAGCAGAGCTCCTGCAGTCTGTCGGCTAGGCTGGCACTCGCTCTGTACAGCATAATTAAGCAAATATATTAATAGAATGGGAGCCGGGGCCTGGGTAATGTTCTTGCGTGACAGACAAATGTGGAGACAAAGCAGACGCTTACTTCAGAAGTACTGCAGGATGCTATTAGTGGGCACAAACTTGCATCCCATTAGTGCCATTGCTATTAGGCAATGTTGAGTCATTTGCATTTTAAACAAAGCTCCCAGACCAGCTCCAGTCCAGGATCAGTCTAGGAAAACTGCAAGTCTGTGTCTGCACTTGGAGAGCCTTGGGGGCACCCAGGAATACCCTGCTAGTGAAAATAAACATCACATGGGCTCAGCTTTTGTGCTGATTGCAAAGTATTGCTGCAGCAGTGACAAGGAATGGGAACAAGAGTACAAGAAATGCTGGCAGGTTTCATCTCTGCCAGAGTCTCCCCCAGAATGGTGATGTTGGTCCAAGCTGATGCTCCCTCCTGGCCTACAGCTGTTCCTGTGCTCACAGCCTATCAGCAACTTAAATGTGGCCTACAGTCTGACCCCACAGGGAGGGATCCTGCCAGCCCTATTTTCAGAGATCACTCCTGCACATCTGCATCACTTACAAGGAGAACATGCTGCCCCTCTCCTCTGAACCAGCTCTGCAAGCCCTGAAACTGCCAGTTTCCTGGCCTTATGTGATGGTCTTAACAAATTATGGCATAAATATGCCAGGCGAGGGAAGACAGCTTTCACAGAGGATTGGGGATGTCATAAAGCAGGGGATGTTTTTCTTCACTGAAAGGGAGATCTATTCATCTGAGCGGACAGTGCTGAAGGAACAAGCTGTTTGGAGGTGTCGGGAGGGGAGGAGAGGGGCAAGGCAGACAAAAACCAAAGAGCTAATTGTGTAAAGCTGGTGAGGAGGTGTCTTGGTCTGAGCCACAAGTGTGCTAATGGGGAGGTTGCTTAGCTACAGTGGCAATGGTACCTCAGCCTCCTCAGGTAGGGGAGGGAAAGCCAAGCATAAAACAGCAAAGAGGAAGAAGGGTCATTAAAGTGTTCCCTAAAGACACTTAACTAGCAGTGGTGAGAGGAAATAAATAAGGAGGAAAAGTTGGTCTGAGTGCCAGGGAGAAAGCCAAGCTGTTAGGAGGATGGGTTGTTTGCTACTTGAAGCTGCCTCTTGTCACTAATTTTGAGTGGAGACTTTTGCCTAGCATGGTTTCCCCAGCTCTCAAGCATCTTTGGCTTTATCCTCCTTCTGACACTTTCTCATTTAACTCCTTCCCCTTAAAGGCAAAGGCTAGGGAGCTCTAGTGTGTAGGACTGAAAGCATGGATGGGCCCAGCCCCAGCACAACCAGGAATGCTGATCGGTTGCCCAGGGATGAGAGCATACACGTGCTCCTCAAGCTTGTGCTCACGTGCTCCTCAAGCTTTGCAGAAAGAGCAGCCAGCTGGCTTTGTGACCTTTCCTTTATCAACAAACATTGCCCAAACTGACCTGATCCTAAAGCCAGTTCATGTTAACATGAAATCATTAGTGAAGCAGCCTGTGTCCTGCTCCTGTCCAGTACTTGTCAGTGGGCAGGGAGAGAATCACAGTGAGCAGCACTGACAGCACCAGCCCTAAATAACAGGAGGAGAATTATTTTAATGAATACATTTCCTTTCAATTGTATGCGAATAGCAAGATCCCATTAGAACGGGAAAGCAATTAGAGCTAATAAAGATGAACGTGCAGTGCTGGGTGCATGTGGAATAACAAACAGTGAACAAAGGATTCAGAAGAGAGCTGACTCTAATCCAAATAAATGAGTGGTGATGAAAGGGAAAGCAGCTTCGGTCTCCTGCCGTGAGACACACTTCCTCCCCACCAGCTCCCTGCCTGTGTTTCGCCTTGTCATGACAGGGAATGTCACAGTTGGTGCTGGACATGAAGGCAGCCAGTCAGTGGGGATGGTCCTTGCTGTGCCATGCTGCTGGCCCAGCCCAGGAATAACTGAGGTGTGGCCATGGTCTCAGGGGAGCATCCTGATGGATTTTGCATGGAAGTGTCAAGTGGTCCCACCTGGGGCAAGAAGGCTCAGAGGCATTTGGCAAGGCTGGAAAGGGAGCAAGGGGCTGAACTGGCAGAGCAGAAGGATTATATCAACTTGTGAAGTTTCCTGTCTTGTGTTTGATTGTTGGTGCCTGTCACCCACCAAAATTAATAACCCTGATCAAAATGGGCATGCAACTAGCCTGAAACCATCAGCGCTATGGTGAGGTGGAGCATGGCGGAAATAATAGCCTCTTCACAATGGTGCATTTACACAGTAGGCTCACAGGAAAATTGGGTAAACCAATAATTACCCAAGGATATTATTGGCTTTGGCAGAGTTAATAATAATTAATACTCTTTCTTTTCCTGGCTCCTTCCAGGAGAGACCTTTTATAATCCACAAAATACAAAGGACCTAAACCACCGAGAACTGTTTCCACCTGTGCCTTGGGAAAAAAAATCCCACTGAGACTTTCTGGTGGCAGACTCCACTGATGACAATCACCCAAAGACACTGGGTGATTTTCACCCTTGACTAAAAAACAGTAACAGTGGAAGAATAATCACAGCAATAATAATGATAAACAATTTTCTGTATTTGAAAAGACCCTTGTGTTGAGGCTGCATTTTCTCCAGTCTATCTAGTGCAGTTGAGCTAGAGATAAATCTAGCCCTGACACTTGACAGACTTCCAGGTTGGCGTGGGATGCTGGAAACTGCCCTGCCATTCCTCTGCCGGCACTGGCAGCTCCTGGTTTGCTTTCTAGCTACTGCTGTCTGTAGCAGCGCAGCAGTGTCTCTTCCCAGAGAGCTGATGCTATCGGTCGTCTCTCACTGCATTCCCCATACTCGCAGTGTCCCCGCTCCCCTGTGAGCTACCCAGTGCCTGTGAGCCAGCAGCTCTGCAGCACGAAGCACCCTGGGGCTGCAGTGCCATGGCCAAGGCTTCAGCTGCTGCTCTCTGCCTGCACCTGAGCTTGGGGCTGAGCACCCAACCTGCACACCAGCACCGTCCAGGACACAGCTCTCCCTCCCATCTGCCAGCCCTCTCTGCCTGCTGTCCCGCCCCCAGGAACAGCTTTTTCTGGGTCGATGCCACTTGACAGTTCAGGTTAAATGGGGTGAATTTGTTTTGAGATGTGCTGGAAGAGGAGTGTGGCCCCCAGCCCATTGCCTTCTGGCTCACTGCTGCCTCAGGGCTGTCGGGTGAGAGGAATTAGCCGGATGATATGTACTCAGAATTGATCTGTGTAATCAGCTGCGTGAGCCAATTCCTGGGGCTGCATGCTGGAAGGGATGGTGAAGAAGGGCATCAAATTTCTGCACAGATATCCAGCTTCTATCCAGCTCAGTGACCACCTCCCACAGGTCCCCCACCTCCAAGCTGAGTCCAAATCTCAGCAGCTCTTTAGGCATCCCTAAGATGTAGCTTTACCTCTCTCTCCCACAGCTCCACCTCTCACCTCTGTTACTGAAATATCCTCCTCTCTGCTTCTGCCTCATCACATTCAGACCTGCCCTGCTCCTGTGCAGCCACAGTACCACTGCAGAGACCCTCAGTGCCACTCCTGGCGCTGCCTGCACTGCCAGCACAGTTTGTCCTCCTGCTTGCAGTTACCGCTTTGCCAGCACGTAGGATGTTGGCTGCCTCTCCTGCTATGGGCAACCTTCAAACGCTCAGAAATCACCAGTGAAATCCCCCCCTGCCCCAAGCTGGCCCATAAATCACGGCATTATAAAAATAAAACAGTTTTGTGCGTGCATGCACATTTCAGGTTGCCTTTTAAACCTGAACTTGTTTCTCACACGTTGGCAGAAGAACAGAGGGGAGTTGGAGTCAAAAGGCAAGCTTGAAAAATAAACGCATACTTCTCTCTTGCTGTTCATGAAGGGCTCCCAGAGGAAAGCAGAGAAAAACAGGGCAGGAAGAGGCCCCGGAGGGGTCAATGTGCCCATTTCCAAACAAAGAGCAAACTCTTCCCTGGAGGCATTGGGCAAGCTTGTGCCCAAAGACTGGAGTGATGGAGGAACCAGCCTGGTGCCCACACTCCCTTATTTCCTTAGCTTTCTTGATTTTTCCCTTTCTCCATTTTTCTCCCTTTTTTCCCTGATTCCTTGAGGCCCCATGTTCATCCCCCTGTGCCTCTTCCGTGTCTCTGCAAGAGCTGCATCGCTGCTGTGGTATTGTGGGAATGTCCCCATTCATGCCAAGCCCTGCCCCAGCAGTGCTATGTGTGCTCTGCTCCTGTGTGAACCATCCAAGGAAGAGACTGAAAGTTGTGCTGTCCTAAGCCACAGTTTAACATAATTAGACATCCTGGCTTGAGGGCAGTAATTACTTTCATAATCCTTAAACATATTTTAAAAAAATAATAATTGCCTCCCAATTCAATACCTTTCAAAAATCCTTTTTAACGGCGCTGCCTTCTTCAAACACAACTCAGCCAACAGTAATTACAATAAATTTTTCTAAGTTCTAAAAAAAAAATATAGAAATTAATCTGTGTGTGCAAAATGCTAACCATTCTGTGTTTATCCTTCCCTTCTGCCAGTCAGGTGCTTCCCAGCTCCTTGGTGGCTCACTGCCCACGCTGCCCCATGGGGGCTCCCATCCTTGGGACCCTGCAAAGCAGCTGCCTGCCCTTGCCCATCCCCAGGAGATGTAGATAATGCTCATCACATCGGGGTTAGTCTGGGGGCAACAGCAACCAGCTGTAGCTGAGGCTTTGCAGTCTTGGCTGCATTTCAGAGCATGGCCATGCGCAGGCATCCCCAGATTTACCAGCTTTTTAGGCTCTGACCTGTGAGGCAAAGGTGGTATGAGTGCTGGACGATGTATTTGATCCTCAGCTGGGATAAATAAGGCATAATTCTGCTCAAGTCAAAGGCTAGAGCATGATTCACAGCAGTTGAGAATCTAGCCAACAGTGTCAGCAGCATGACAATAGCGTAATGTTTTCATTATGCATTGTTTTTTTCCAAATACTTAAAAAATTATCTAGGAATTACTCACACATCCCATAATAGTTACCAGTCTTGGGTGTTTAGGCAAAGATTTCTTGAAACGGAGGAGGGATTGCAAAGCTTTAGCCATCTCCCCTCCTGCTCCATGCTCTTCTCCTATCACTTCTGCTCTCCTTCTCCTCTGTGTACACAGTCCAGTAACCTCTTCCTGACAATCTCCAGATCCACAAAATTGCTCACTTGGAATTTTGCAGTAAATAGAAAATTGCTTTGCTCCTTTCTCTCAGGACAGCACAGAAAACGAATCCAAATGAAAAAGCAAGTAGTGTGTATCTGGTAGACATAAACAGCACAAGAAAGGCAATTCTACTTTTCAGCCCTGCTGCAGAGCAAATGACCTTGGAAATAATAAAAAGCCTGGGGCCTGAGCACACTGCAGAGCAGCATGAGCCTTTATCTGGGGGAAGGCTGGAAAGCAAAACCTGAAGGGACGGAAATGTTGATGTGCAAGGTCCCTACCAGCTGAAATATCTGCACTTGGTAATGTGGCTTGCAGCGTGGAGGGGAAAGAGCTAGTTAATCCTTTCAGCTTTCACCTTGTGCTCTTGCCGCTCTTTGCCCAAACTTTCTGCTACTGCTGCTCATGGCATGCAGTCCTCTGAGTTTGAAATGCTTTCCTTCAGTTAGAGCAGCAGGATGATGCCACATGACCAGAGGTGAGCAGCCCTCCTTACTCCAAACTGAGTCACCTCTACAAACATTTGCAAACGGTGAAAACAT
This sequence comes from Psilopsiagon aymara, assembly GCA_024733675.1. Lineage (NCBI taxonomy): Eukaryota > Metazoa > Chordata > Aves > Psittaciformes > Psittacidae > Psilopsiagon > Psilopsiagon aymara. The sequence goes on from JANRGW010033237.1 coordinate 53,536, forward strand.
GTCTGGGAGATCAGGGTTTATTTGTGGCCGGGGGAGGGATGGGCTAAATTTGTAACTAATAATTGTAATTACACATTGAACCACTGCACCAAAACATGACCAAATAGAAAGCATCTGTCTGGCCCCTGGCTCAGCTCTGCATCACCATGTAGCAGCCAGCAGCATCACCCACATCCATCCATAGCACCCAGCAGCAAGAGTCCCCCAGGCACCCATCACTCCTGTGTGAAAGGGTCAGCGGAGGACTCAGGAGAGAGGGTGAGAGGTTGGTTCTAAGTGCGGTTTATGTCAGAGGGAAAAGCTGCTCTTGCTGCTGGAGCTGCCAAGGGGCTTGTGTCACCCAGAGCATGTCTCACAGCACCAGGCATTGCTCCTGAACTGCTGCCACCACGCAGCTCTGTCTGTACTGGATCCAGCAGGCGTTGCCAGCACTGGTACTGGTATACTCGCCAGGTCATTGTGTGCTGTGAGCAGGGAAAATGAGGTGGTTTGGGGTTTGCTTTTTTGTATTTTCTTCTTGCATTTCTTCTTAGAAATGTCCGAAAGAGAAGGAAAGGGAAAGGGAAGGAAAGGGAAAGGGAAAGGAAAGGGAAAGGGAAGGAAAGGAAAAGGGAAAGGAAAGGGAAAGGGAAGGAAAGGAAAAGGGAAAGGAAAGGCAAGGAAAGGCAAGGCAAGGCAAGGCAAGGCAAGGCAAGGCAAGGCAAGGAAAGGAAAGGAAAGGAAAGGAAAGGAAAGGAAAGGAAAGGAAAGGAAAGGAAAGGAAAGGAAAGGAAAGGAAAGGAGAAAAGAAGAAAGTAAAAGAGAAAAGAAGAAAAGAAGAAAAAAAAGAAAAAAGAAAATAAAAAATAAAAGAAAAAAGAAAAATAAAGGAAGAAATTGAAAAAATACAGAGATACTTAAAGAAAATGGAGGCAGACAGCAGAAAAGTTGTGCTAAAAATACAGGATCCTGGAGAAGAGCAAAAGGCAGTGTGCATGCTATTCTCACATGGTTTGCTTGGCTCTGAGAATGCTATGTCTGCCTGTGGTGGGAGCAGGTCGTTGTCTCAGCAGGGAGAGCATGTGTGGGGGGTCAGCTTCACCCCACTGCAGCTGCCTCGGTGCTTCTTTGCCAACCCATTTATCCAATACAGGGGACTAAAACTGGTTTGTAATTTCAGACAAAGCCATTGATCTGAAATATTCCCAATTTTCACTGTGCTCCCACTGCTTATAAAGCCCTGGCTGCTCCAGGCGGAGCGGGGAGCAGGGTCCTCAGCCAGCAAAGCCGGATCAAGGCCTGGCTGCTGGGACGGCTGAGCGAAGGCAGCTTGCTTCGCTGCGGATAAAAGGCTGGCTTAGGTTTCACTGGCGTTGGAAGGGGCAGAGCAGTTTGTTAGCCACGGGGCCAGCCAGTGGAGAAACGCTCCGGTGACCTACTCGCACATCTCCCGGAGTGGCGTCTCCCTCAACCTCAGAGCTTGTTAACTCAGTTGCACTTTTTTTTTTTGTAGAAAACTATTTAATCTGAACCATTCTATGATTCTATGATTCAGAGGTAGAGCTTTCCCCCTCAAGAGGCAGTGAAACGGCAAGGAGGGGGAAAGGGAGAAGTAAATCCCACCTGTTTCCTGTTTTTATTTCCCCCACCCCCAACTCTCTTTATTTTTTTAGCGTTCCCTAGTTATTTGGGAGCTCCTGCAACTTGTCCAGAAATACCTCTGCTAGTTCAGTGGCATTTTGAAGCCCAGGAATTTAAGGAGGGCTTAGAAATTCTTAACACAGCTTTCAACTGGGTAAACACGGGTGAAGGTAGCTGGCTGCTTTTTTAGTTAGCATTTCTGCAGTCCTTTGTGTCTCCCTTCCCTTCTCCTGACCTCCTTGTCCCCACCATGCCCAAGGGATGCAGTACCCGGTTTTTCCTCTCCCACCCCATGTCCGTGGACATTTGGTGCACACATATGGCAGTGTGGCAAGATCTGAATGCGCAAATCCAATGAGCAGCTCATGCAGACTTCTTTGTGTCTACTGTGATTTTTGGGGGAAAATTTCCAGAATGCTTCACTGTGGGGGTAAAATCCCTGGCTGCAGGACTGAAGACATCAACTGAGAGATACAGGTTTCATCTGATTTCTGTCAGGGTATGCTGCTGTCACTGGGAGGGTGCTTCATTGCCTATTGTGTGTTAGAAGTAGTACTCATTTTGGAAGAGGAATTTCCTAAGCTCTGCACATCTCAGTGAGAAGCAGCCAAATTTCCCCGTTAGAAAGGTTCCCTGAGAAAACAGGATGGAAAACCACCCCATGGAAGCAAGTATCACCTTCCCTGCAACTGCCAGCTATGCCTCAGCTGGCTGCATTAGCAGTGCAGTGAGAAAAATCTTTGTGAGATGCTGCCCTGCTACCTAGAAACCCGTATACATCTCTGATATGATCTGTACTGCTCGCCTCACAATAAACCAATGTATTTTAACTACGACACAAAATGTTGCAAAAGAACCTTTTGAGTAAGTCTCTTTGGTGCAATACAGATACGTCAAGGCTGATTGTTATTGTACATGTCAGGGCTGTTGAAGCGCGGGATAAAGAAGGCCATTGTGCTCCCATGGAGGGGACAGCTCGGATGATTAATGACTGCTCTCTCAATTCTCCGAAGAAGAGATGGAAGTCGGATAAGACCTCCACTGGCAGTCGGGGCAGAGCACCAGAAGACATACCCATAGCTAAAAAAGGACAGGGCTGTGCACAGAGGGCAGGATCAATAGACAGCAGCCTGCCGGAGTGCCGGCAGCTTGCCGAGTCCATGCAGGAGTGGGGATGTGCTGCCCAACACTGGGGCTTGTGTTTGCTCCTCTCCTCCTTTGCAAATCCAGGGTTTTTCATGCAGTTTTTCTGCCTCAAAAAAGTGGTTCTTTGGAAGGTGAATGGCTGTCCATTGAGTAAGACAAATGGCAAAAGATCAGGGAAATTGCAAATTGATCTTTGCTGAACACACACACACAGTGACTTTGGTACCTATTTTTTGAGCTTCCACGCAAATGCCTCCTGGTCTAATTCTAAGGCGTGCCAAAGTAAATTACACTTAGTTTGCCTTAAATAAACAATGACTCTTCCAGGAAAGGTTTGTCTCTTCTGGGCACTTGCATCATTTATCATTGCTCCACTGTTTTGAGTTGGCTGCCCTTTTAGGGTGAGATGTCTCTTGGTTTTAGTGTGTGCACAACCATAGAGAGGACAAGGTCTTACCCTAAGAAAAATGTACTGAGAAGATGTCATTAAAGCTAATGAGAGTCCAGGCAGCTGCAGCTCATTAGAGATTGCCTGGGGCCAATTGTAACTGAGACTTTTAAATATACATCATAGTCAAATAAACAACATCATATTCGATCTGCAAAGTCTCTATCAGTTCCTGCCCAGTCCTTATCGCTCAGCCTTACATTTTGCTGAGAAAATGTTCCCTGTTCAATAACAAACCCAGAAGCAAACGAGACCATCACACTTAGGAGCAATGTGCTGAGAAGTGTGTGGGGGGGGGTCCCTTCAGTTGAAAGCTCCATGTGAAATTAACTGAAGGGCAGGAGACACTCAGGCTCGAGCTCTCCACCCTGCCTGCAGGACATGGAAAATGGCTGAAGAAGCTGCAAAGGTGCTGAAGATGTGCACATTTTAAGCACTGAGCTAGGAATTATTTTTTCTCTGGTCCCTCTCTTTGGCTTCAGGGCATGACTTTACCATAAAAGAAAATGAGAGGTTTCTGGCACTACTTTACATTTGTTGTCATTACAAAGCATTTAGTGAGGAATTACAGATTTACAAGTGTGGGGGTTTCCTCCTCAATCAGCAGAGCCCCCATCAGCGCTTCCCACTGCAGACTCTCCCCATGCGGGCAGGAGCCCCAAGTCTGCTGCCATGGGCAGGCTGCAGGCTTCCTCCTGTCCTCACCCCACGTGTGATTATTAAGTTCTTATCGCAATAAGGAGTCACTGACACTGGGCTGCTTTCCAGGAAATGTTGCTCCCTTAATAGGCCATTATATCTCAGTAATAATGGCTAAACTCTTCTGGGGGCATTTAGTCATAAATTAAGTAAAATAACACCACCAATCCCACCTTTCTCCCAGACTTGCTAAGGGGGAACGATGCTGTCCAGGAATTCCCTCCTCTACTGGCTTCTTGGGGCTGACGCAGGGGGTGCACAGCTCTGCCAGGGTGGTGCAATGTCCCATCCCACTAATGCTAACTAAATGTTGGGGTCTTGTCTGGGTGCCCATAAATAATGTTGATAATAAGAAAAATCTGGGAGAGGCCATGGCTGAGGTCATTGACTCCCAGCCTAAGACCTGGCTCACAGCTGAAGTCTGCACCCTCACTTGACAAAGGACATCTCCAGGTCTTGTTCCAGGGCCTGGGAACAGTGTGGCTTTTACTGTGGGTATCCATCTGACTTTGGCCATGGCATCGCAGGCAGGCTAATCCCCATGAAGGGGCCACGGCAGCAACACAGACACCCACCTTGGCTGGAAATGCTGAATCCCATCCAACCTCTGTGGCTATATCATGGGGTAGGTGCTGGCCTGGGTGCATCAGACCCAGCAGTTCAGGTGTTTTCTGGTTGTTAGCCACAGCTTGGCCAGACAGGCTGCTGAAGCCAAGCAGACAGACCATGCTACCTCCAGGGTACCGAACTCCCGCAGCATCCCAGGTAGGAGCCATGTCCACCCTGCCGACCAGGGGTGGTTGCTTCCCTGCACCACCCCAAACCATGTTTAGCAGAGCTACCTAGCCCAGCACAAATTGTGCTAAAAATTCTCGCTCCCTGGTACCATTTTATTCATTACTGTGGATACAGCCACACCATCGCTTCATGCCGTGGGAGAGCTGAGCTTGGGGTTGTTGCTGCCTGCCTGGTGCTGTGACCCTCTGTATTAGTGAGAAAGAAACCAAGGGCCCATCTCTGCCTAATCTAGAGACCTCTGGAGCTTGGGATGGGGCAGTCCCCCAGCATAGGGGCTTGCAGTGTAACCTCCTACCATGGGGACTTGCAAGGTAGTCTCATAGCATGGAGGCTTGTGACATGTGTGGCCTTCCACCATGGGAGCTTGCAAGGTGGATGGTAAGCTCTTGCCTTCGTCTTGATGATGCTGAAGCACAGAGCAGATTAGGACACTGGACAAATGAGGGACATGTATGGCAGCCCAATGAAGGAGCATCTCCTGCATCAGCAGCTACCAGGGAAGGAACAGATGGGACTGGGGCTGGGACAGAGCACCTGTATCCTGTCCAGGAAAAGGAGCAGTTTCCTGCTTGCTGCTCCCACTGAGTCTGATTTGCACTGGGGTACTGCTGCCGCAGATGGAGGGCCTGCTGCATCCAGCCTCAGCCACTCTGATGGACTTCAGCAGAGCTGGAGAGGTCCTACCAGAGTGTCAGGGCAGCACCCTTCCTTATGTCCTACCCAGGGCCAACAGAGCTGCCAGCACACTCAGTGCTGTGCAAAATGAGACAGTCACATCTCTGTTCCCAAGAAGCTGGGACAATGAGGGGTCTCCTGCTCGTGCTGTGTCTCCAGCCCTCATTAGAGGGAGGTACAGCTGTGCTAGCCTGCGAAAGCCCTGCAGACGCCCAGCTTTTTTGAAACGGAAGTTGCAGCACTTCAGCTTCACTTGGCTTTAAAGTCAATCTGGTGAAAGCTTTGCAAACCCTTCCGCAGAGACCCCCCTGCTGCCCCAGCACCAGGTATATTGATTTAATTTGCACCTGCGCATTTCTTGGCACAGTCTGACCTGCGGCAAGCCAGGAGTAAATTCACTTAGGAGACTTCTGGCACAAAGCTGCCCTGAGCTAAGCCAGTGTGAAACAACAAGGGTTCAATAGGTTCAGCTTTGTGTGCAGCCTGAAGTTGGGCTGTACTTCAACCCTGCCCTGAGATGGCAGAAGAGAACAGGAGGTGTTTGGGGTGAAGGGTTTTGCTGTGGGACAGTTATGACTCCTTAGAGCAGCTCCTTGCTGCAGCTCACAGTGCAAGGTGGAGCCTCTGGCACTGCCTGGCTCTTCCCTGGCCTCCCTGCTCTACCATCCCCCTGCAGGCAGGGGGATGTTGTGACCCAGTTGTCTCCCCCTCTTCATCCCAGGCCCTAATGAGTCTGGATGCAAGAGCATCCCAGGAGCCATCCTGCTGCTGACCTCTGCTCAGACAACGGGGACCCATGAGCAGGATGCTGATGCTCATACTTGAGGTTTTGTGCTCAGTTCCTTTCTAATCCAAACTTTCAGTTGTTCATAACTTATGTCATTTGGGCTGCAATTTTCCAGACATGAGCCCCCTACAATGGTAGCTCTTTCTTTTTCCCTTTTTCTTTTTAACCAATTGAAAGTGTTCAGCCAAATGGTCTGGCCATGTCCATTTTCTTTTCTTTTTTTATTTTTTATTGAGCATACAGCAAACAGACTTTTCCTATTGTATATTAACATTATAGTTACAGAATCACCTTTCCTGCTGCAGTATCATGGGGGAGAAGGCCGCTGGCCGACTGCCGGGGAGCTGGCATGTGGTGAGGGAAGATGCTGTCCAACCAGGCTCATTCTTCCCCTCCTCACCCAAACACCGATCCTCCCCAGGGCCCCTTAGAGGGCCCTGGGAGGCCTGAATTATGACCCCTTGATGAAGGCATTTAGCCCAAGTGCAGAGCAGTGTGTGTTCCTTCCTACTTAATATTTATTTCTCTAAAGCAAGCAGAGAGGCAAGGCGGGGTCGTGGGGGGGGGGCTGCTTTCTAGCCTACCCCTTGTGTAGGTTCAAGTTCAAAACCCCTTCTCTCAGATTTCTCAGAGGCAATGATATCTAAGCGGGGCCAGTAAATACACATTTGCAGGTATTTTTTAAGCATTTATGCTGTTGCTCCTCATTGTCTCCCTGCTCTGAAGGACTGGAAACTGGAGATACATTGGTGAAATATCTCATGAGCATCCATCCTGGTTCAGGAGGGCCAGCAGAGGAGACAGGCAGCGCGCACACATCCAACGTTGTGGCAGACAGCTTTTCAAGCTCCTCCCTCCCTTCTGGTAGCAAAGGGGTTAAAGTTGATGGGGTTGAATCCCAGGGGGCTGTTTGGGTTTGAGAGCCAGGGCTGTGCAGAACAAGGCTCCTGCTTCTCCACTGCTTGCCATGATGTCACCTCCCCGCTCTCCCCAAGGGCTCATTAAATGGGTCCACGAGCTAATGGGGGAGTGGGGCCAGGACAGGCAGGTGGCAGCGTCTGGCAGGGGGTCCATGGCCAGGGCTGACAGAGGGCTTCAGCCCATGGCGCAGCCCCCACCAAGACCACACACCACCCACCGGCTGCCAGACTGCCTCATAGCAGCCTGCAGGCCAGGGGCATCACTCTGCTCCCCATCTCTCTTCAGACACCTGATGGGAATCTGGAGCAGGCTGTGGCTGGAGAAGATCCCTGTTAGGTTTTCCAGGCATGAATGGGTCATTTGGTGGCTTCCTGGGCCTAGATTCAGGTGGCAGAAACATTATTTATTGGTGCTCATCTTGGGGTGAGGATGAACACAGAGCACCCCTGATCCCTGGAGGAGGCATCAGTGCCTCCTCCATTCCCATCTGACCATGGCAGGAGATGCGGGTTCAGCCCACACCCTTGTGCAAAAAAGTCCCTTCCTGCAGCTCTGCAGAGAAGAAACACGAGCAAAGGAGGCTTCTATATTTCTCCAATTAATGTAATTAAGAGAATTAAACTTTTGGAGACAGCGAGTTTTTCATTTTCTTTTTATTTGATTAGGGGAATTCCCACTGTGAGCTTTGTGCAAATGAAACCCAGGCTCCTTTCAGTTGTTCAGTGGCCCCGGGAGGACGCGTTACCTTTCAATCTCGCACGCTAATGTGTTTAGAGTTAAAATCCCCCCTGCCCCAGGCGACCGAGGAAGGATCCCAGAGCCTTGATTAAAGCACAGCTTCCCGTGCAAGGACGTGCACATGAAGCTGCTGGGCTCACAGTGTGCCCTGCACAGCTAGCCAAGCCTCCACATGAGTACCAGGAGATGCCAGTGCATCATGCAGCTCCCGGTCTTCTGATGCAATAAAAGCCAAGGAAAAGTAGGGAAACCCTGGGGTTGGGTGGCTGGTGGCTTGTTCAGAGACCTAACCTGGCCAGCTTGTTCGCATGAACAGCAGTGCCATGGCCCCTTCACATGGCTTACTGCAAAATACTGAAGACTAATTATTTCTTTCAGCCTGAATATCAAAAATTCCTCTTGACAAGACTGGGTTTAGCTATCATGGTTACTGAAAATAAAAACCAAGGAAAAGTCTTTGTACAATCCTACTGTGAGGCCTCGGGAACTTACACTATCCCACAAGTGCTCCAAAATTACAGGCCAGGTTCTCAAAATGAGATAGGCTTAAAAATCAATAAGAATAAAAAAAATACATTATGGCTTTTAATTTTTCTTTGGCTGTCTGAATGGTTTGGGCACACAGGGGACATGTTACACATTAATGAAAGCTGTTATTCTCATTTAAACACAATTTCAGGCAGTCGTAACTTTGAAAACCATGGGAGACATCACCAAATCTGCGGTGGGTACAGACCTGGACAGAGAAGAACAATCAAGACCTTAGGGTAAAATGGCTCTTTTAGCCCCACTGGTGTTTGTTACAGTTTCTTGCAGCAGGAAGCACGTCTGGAGAGAGCCAAACCATCGCTTTTTTATATTTTCCCCCAGCAAAAATCTGCTGACCCGGAGTCTGGCTTTCTGGTTCCTCCCAATTAGCATAATGAATCAGAGATAGAGCTCCAGGAACGCTGTCTGGGACGGGAGGAAACCACAGGACTGCTCAGGAGGCAATGCAGGGCTGGCGTGGCCATGCCGGCACCAGTACAGGTGGCCCAAGAGCAGATTGGAGGTGAGGCTTGGATTTCCGGGTGTTGGCACCTCTCCAGTGAAAACTGTAAAGATCCACCGTGGAAGATGGATGGGGTTATCTGGATTTAGCAGAAGGCGTTAGCTCTCTTTGTCCCTCCAGGGGAGGAGTGGGAACAGCTCCCTGTAGTCAGGAGGCTGAATTTGAAGCTTTAAAGCCCATTGGGCTCGCAATTAGTGCTTCTGATTATATCTTTTTTTTTTTTTTTTTTTTTTTTTTTGATTAAATATTTTTTTCTGTCAATGCCTAATTCCTCTGTCTTTCCCAAGGGATACCCTGAGGGAAGAAACTGAGGGGGAATAGGGAAGGGTTGGGTGATGCCACACTGGGATAATGGTACGGGATAGGATTTATGGATGCTCTCCAGCTTCCCTCTTGGCCCTCCATCTGAAAATAGCTATAAGGGCAGTGACTTGCTGTTGGTGGTCCTATGGCTGCCCTGGGTACACACTTTGGAGCAGCAAAGCATCCACAGCCAATATGCAGGGACAGGCTGCTCATCATGACAACACTGGAAAACTTCCGCTTTTGGAGGATAACAAGCACTTTTGCCTGCAGCAACTACGTGATAAAACGCCATGAATTGCTGGTTGCAGGCTTCTGCCGTCGCTGCTCGGAGCATCTGTGGAAGGGAAAACTTCCCAGCGTAACAGCCACAGCCTGTTAAGTAAATAGTCTTTAATGTTGCATTGAAGGGTTGTAGTCTTAATACGTAAAATCTGTTTAGCTTTTTTAATTGCTGGATCGTGCTGTGGAAAGTCCTCCAGAACTTGCCTGTTGGCTTTTTTTCCCCCGCCTTTGGTCTCCGAGGAGCCATAGCAAGGAACGCCCTCCTGCAGAGCTGGCCATAACCCCGGGTGAGCAGGAGCCAGTGGGAGATGCCCTGAAGATGGCAGCAAGGCCATGGGCACCACACAGCTGGGGCTGGCGACAGCGCAGGGACCACGGGTACCACAACGCTCCACTAAATGTTGTCTGAAGCAAATACTTTGCTTTTAAGATAAAAACAAAAAGGGTGAAGAGGGTGGGGAGCAGAGAGCTGCTTTGTAACAAAAGCCAGAGCACTACCCATGATCGGAAATTTCTGCTAGATCAGGATGGAGCAAATCACACCCATTCACTGCAAAACTGCCAGAACACTAAAAGGCTCATCAGCCCCTCTAAACTTGGTCCCCCCAGTGCTGAGCTGCAGCTGAGCCTTTTTTAAAGACTGATGAAGGGTGGGATGAGTTTCTCTGATGACTCTGGCTGCAAGCAGCTTCATGCAGGAGGAGTTGTTTTAGGGTCTCCTCTTTTTTTTGTAGTTGTAGCCCTTGGCAAGATGGATTCAGTGCTGGTCTGCAGCTGTCCAGCTGATGGCATCGAGTGTGAGCTAGAGCTGGTACCTGCTTGGCTCCTGAGGGGGTTGTGCATGCTTGGGTGCTCTAAGTGGGCCTGCTGGGTGTCATGTAAATATGCAATTATAAACGAGAGTGATCTTCCCCTGGATATCTCTTGGCCCCAAGTTAGGGAGGCTGAAGTGCCATCAGTGAATGACAGGCTATGGCTGCAAGAGGCACAAACAAGCATGCAAGGTGAGCACAAGAAGGGAGGAGGAGGTCAGGGTGCTGCACACCTGTTTTTGTTTAGGCTGAAAATGCTGTGTCTGAACTTGTCTCCCGCCCGGGGGGCTCAGGGATGTGTGAGGCAGGGAGCAGCACTCTTGGATAGCTGGTCAAGATGAGAAAGGCAGCCTCAGCCTTGAGGTTGCAGGGGAAGGAGGGGATTAGCCCACTATGATGGAAAAGTGGGTGTGGAGAGGTGGCTGTGGCTTGCAATGAGGGCAAGGAACATGGTGAGTTTGAGCAAAGACACTTGGCAGCAGGGTTTTTGGAGACAACTGAAGAGGGGCAGGCAGGGACAGGAGGGTGTAATGAGGCCAGCACAGGTTCTGGCAGCTTTGCCACGGGGAAGGGCAAGACTCAGGATGAAGCCATGGTGCAGTTGAGATGGGATGTGCAAGGGCCTGTGCATGGCCAAAGCTGAGCCCCTCCACAGGTATTTCTGAGATGTGTGAGTGACAGTAGAGCTGAATGGAGGTCTGCCAGCAGGGAGGCTCAGTGATGAGCATCATGGGGTGGAAATGGAAAGGCACTGTGGGTCCTTTATTGCTCAGCTTGCAGAAGCACAGTTACTTTGGTGGTTTTAGAGAGCAATAAGCTGGGAGGGCATACGCCCAAGAAGTCAACATACTCCAGTGCTCTGATCTCCATGTCCACCTTGCAGCTGGACCTTCCCTGTGGTCAGAAGTACAGAAGCTGTGCAGGCAGAGCAGCCCTGCCTCCTGCAGTGCTGGGCCAGGCAAAGTGTAGTGGGTTGACTCCAGAGGTGTGGTCCACTTCTATGTGCTAATGATAGTCTGGAGATAAGGAGCACTTGAGCCCCCAGACCTCCAAGTAAGGTTCTCAGGTGGTGTTAATAGTGCCAGAGCTGTGTGTTGGGGTGGTGGTTGGATGGAGAGGAAGGACATGTGACCTAGGACTGAAGCATCCAGGCCTTAGAGGACAGTAGCTGTACAAAGAGTGTCAGGAGGCAGGTCAGAGCCCACGGGCAAGTGAGGGAGAACTAGGCTGAGATCATGTAAACTCTGTAAAAGTAAGATGTTAAACCAAGGCATGAGGCACATGCCAGCAGGCAGCCAACAACAGCTCTGGATGTCTGTACAAACGCAAGGTCTTTCAAAGGAGAAGGCTGCAAAGCAACACAGCCAGCAGAGGTGGGAAGTGGATGTGTAGCAGTGTATGGTGGAAGGGCATGGTGATGGAACGCAGGAGCATATGCGGCTGTGAGCACACACAAAGCCCTGGCACTGTCACATACAGCATGAGCGTTATTTGCACAGTTGCACCTATGGTTCAGCTCCAGCCTGGGTATGTGATGTTTTTCCTAACTCTCGTATGGAGGAGAGGCTTGAGTCACTGCCATACCTTCTGAACTGTGGCGAGCTGGCACTGTGCTTTGCAGCTACAGCCAAAATGGGGGTACCTGAGCACAGAAAGGTCTGTGATCCCTTTGCGGAGATGGGGTCCAGACCAGCCAGCGATGCACCTGCCTGTCCTGCCAGCATCACCTTTGTCCTTTCAGCAGCTGGCAGAATCCAGGCAGCACCACGCTCTTGCTCAGACAAAATCTTACAGTGCAGTACAAGTTAAGTGCAATGGACAGAGGGTGGCTGAAGCACGAGCAGCTAAGCTGGCATCATTAGTGCCTGCCTGTGGTGTCAGCATCCCCGGGGCCCCTGTGAGTCAGCATTCAGTCCCCTCTGCCTGGAGCCCTGCCAACCCCTGAGCAATGATTTCCAGTGCATGTGGCCAGGTTGTGTGTCAGGAGGATTGATGATAGCGGCTTCTCTGGGCTTTAAGAGATCTGGGTCTAATTTAAAACCAAAACACAATGTAGAAATTTAGGAGCAGGGGAGTAGCTGTCCTCAGGCAAGCCTGGGATGCAGCTCATCGCATATCCAATCTTGCAGTAACATGTGCCAGGACCTTCAGAAAAGGTACAAGCAAACACCTGGTATACAGGAAAAACCCAGCCTCCCAGGGGTGCTTTCTTCTTTGTCTTTTGCTATTAGTCATTAGCTTATGCTCTGAAGCACATGGCCTTATCTCCCCTCCAGGCATCTTCCTTTTATCTACCTTGACTCATGGAGCTACAGAAACTTCTATTAGCCACGTAAATGTCAGATCTTCTTTAAAATCTTACAAAACTCTCTGCCTCTTTTGTATTTTATGGCAATGAGTTCCACACATTAATCATGTGTTGGTGTAAAAATGAGTTTCTTATCAGTTTTAAGCTTTCTGCCTTTGGATTTAGCCATGCATCTTGGTAGAGCTTGCTCTGCGGCATTCGTGAGTGTCCATCCCTGACGCAGAGTGAGCTGGATGCCACGATGAACTCTGGTTTTGCCTAACATTTTCTGGTAATGGGCTTAAATCTGGTAACTGGAAAGGCTCAACAGAAAACCTCTTCTTGCAAAGTCTTCAGCAATTTTCTTGCTGAAAAGAGGGGCTGGCAGTGCAGCAGTTCTGCATGCCAGAGGGATGGGAAGTTCAGGCTGAAGATGTCTCCCAAGGCAAAGGCTTGGGGTTGTGCCAGGTTGTGGGAGGTGGAGGTTTGGGAGAGGGCTGCAGGGCTTAGCCAAGGACCAAAGGAAATGTGGAACAGGGGAACATTTGTCTTGATTTAATTTGACACTTGAACTGGAAGGGGGTGATTTGTAGCTGTGCGCGTATAAAAAACTCCTGAAGATAGGGAAGTGGAGGCAATAACAGGTTTGGATGCCAGATCAGATAAGACCCTGTGGGTAATACCTCTACCTTACTCATTTTTATTCAGCTTTATCTCCAGGCTCCTCAAAAACCCAGTGGCTTGAAATCCTTCGCTCCTGACTCTCTTTCCAGTATCTGCTTTGCAGTGAGGCTCGTGAACGCGATGAGACACACGCTGCTGTATTGCTTTAGCCTGGTGCAATGCTCTCTGGCCCCGCCATCACTTGCCCAAGGGTAGCCTGATGCCCTGGCTGCTGCTGAGCACCAAGCTGTACACCATGGTGTCTTGAGCAGCTTGAACTGCTGCTGAGAGACTTGGTGGTACAGTGCACCGGAGCTGCTGGAAGGAGGTCCTGGAGACTCCCACTGTATATGAAATCCTGATTACTGCATGCTAGGTGGTCTTTATGGATCTTGATATAGGGACTGCCCATTGCAGGAGGCAGGGGAAGAGTATGTTAGGGGGAGTGTTAGAGGTTTTACTCTCCAGGTCCCATTGCTTATGAAGTAAAGGAACAGAGCAGCTGCCTTGGGGCCCACTGACCCCCTGTGCAGCCAAGCATGGGAGCACTGCAGGGAAGGAGGGAAGCAGGCACAGCCTGGGCATGTGGAGACATCACCAAGGAATGTGCCCACACCCTCCACAGGGTACATCACAGGGTGCTGGCATGGGCAGAGCCCCATGAAGACCTATTCCAGCATCTGGCTTCAGAGATAGACACTCAGCAGGTACCAGAGTCGTTGGTGAAGCATGCAGAGGCTCAGAAAAGCAGGGGCCAGGATGAATGCTTTTGGCACTGACCCTAATCCTTTCCTGCCAATACACTGATTGGAATTGAATTTCCAATATGAACAGTCATGGGACTTTATCCACAACTGGCGGGGAGAGCTATAGATTTTTATCATGTGTTTCACAGCTATTTCTTCCATTTAAAAAAGAAAAAGAAAAATAATAGGAGTGACTGCTGAAAACACTCCAGCAGCAGAGCTCTCCTGGCAGCACTGGGCAGGGCGAGATGGGTCTGGATGTGACCATGGGATGATAAGGGGGGAAGGCACTCTGTCCCCTCCCTATCTGCTGTGGGGGAGCAGCAGCTGCCAGACCTCCAGCCCAGCACAGAGGCAGGACCAGCTCATCCCCTACTGCATTTGCTGGAGGTTTCTCAGCCCCTCTGGGATGGAGGCAGTCTCCCAATGGGCTTTGCAGATGACAGCATTGCATCCAAACAGAGTTTCTCCTCCCTGCAGCTTTAGCTTGTTGCTTGTGCATGCCACAGACAAGTCCCTTCCTCCAGGCAGCATCTCTCTACCCAAGGGGCCTCCTCCCTCCCTCCCTGGATGGTGGTTGACCACAGCCAGGCAACCACTCTGAATGGCTTTGCAGACCTCTAGCAGGTAGGTCTTGTTGTTGGCCATGCTCTCACTGTTTATTTCCCACCTCCATTACATGGTGGCACCCAAAACTGGCCATATTCACAGGGAAGACTGTGTCAGGGCTGGGTAGGGTGCTTGAGGCAAGATGCTCTTTTTATAATCTTCCAACAATGCTCCTTTTTTGATCTTCAGTTGGTTGGTTGGGGTGGGTTTTTTTTGCCACAGTACAACACTCCTGCGTAGTGTTCAGTCTGCAATCCATTACATCCCCCAGCTCTTTCCTGCAGAGCAGCTACCTTACCAGCTTTTCCCTGTATTTATTTAGGCTTCCTCCACCTGCCCCATATTTGCTCACTTGAACCTTCACTTGTGTTTGTAAACACCCTCTTGTTTCTCCTGGCTCTCTCTCTGGTGTATCAAGATCATTTTGAGCTCTAATCCTGCTATGTCTGAGCGTCATGGTTCTGACACAAAGCACAAGCTCTGTAGCAGTTGAACAAGAGGTGATTTTTGGCCATTTAGAGACATGCACAGCTTAAGGACAGAGCTGGTTCCGCTTCCTCTGACCCTTTCCACCCTCATCTCCTTAACAATGCTGGTTCCAGGGAATGCTCTTGCTTAAGGATTACAAAAAAAAAAAAAAAGGATAAGCAGCGTGCCCAGGGAAGAGAAACGGTCCTGGAGATGCTGGGAAAGGGGCACAGCATGACTCTGCCCTGGAAGAGCCTCCCTTCCGCCCCTGTTGTTATTGCTGCTCCCTCTTTTGACCTGAAAGGTTTGCAAATATTTTCAGTGCTGCAGGTTGTTTCCATTAGGAGGAAAAAAAATCAATGAGGCAGCCAAGAGTCTGTGGCTGAGCCTGCTCCCGGCTAAAAACGGACCGAGCACCGCCTCCCTGAGAGCAGTGGGGGGGGTCTGCCTTTTCCCAGCTCCAAGCCCGTCACCTCCCAAAAGCCACCTCTCTAGGCCTCCTCCCCCTTAGAGCTGCTCTGGCTTCCCCTCCCCTGTCCAGTTCCCGTGCTCATCCTCGGCTGGGGTTTAACAATTCCCAGTAACGGGAAAAAAATTCCTATGATTTCATCAAGTTGCTTAATAATTTGCCAGAAATGCCTATTGATTTCTTGCACGCTTCTGTGCAGACAGAGGTAAATAAGAGCTATTTGTCACTGCATTATGTATCAGTAATTAAAAATTACTAGGTAACTTCAACCAAAAATTTAATAATTTGAAGTAAAATTAAATAATTCTAGGCAATCAGTACTAAATGAGACCATTATTTTACTTATAAGTGACTAAAAATTGCCAGGAATTTTTCCTTGTTTGGATGCTCTTCCTCACCCTCTGTGTCAATAGCGCCTTTCTAATTTGTTTTAATTGTAATTTTAATAAGTAGTGTTTTTCTGATAACATTTTAGTGTGCTTTTTGTTGTTTTGTTGTTTTTAGAGATGGCTTTTATTGCACTGCACAAAGCCTGAAGCACCTCAATGTGGGAGCAATTTGGAAGCTAAATTATTATTATTTATTTAAATCAAACCTTCCAGCCTCTTTAACTGTTTGGCTGATTCTGTAATTGCTGTAAGCAGTGTGATGGAAATGCTCAGTGCACACCCCGCTGGGCTGCGGAGCTGGTGAGGAAGCGCCTGGGTGCCTTTCTCAGCTCCATGACCTCCTGTGTGGCGCATCTCCTGCCAGCAGCCCCAGTTCCTGGGAAGTTTTTTTGGATCCAGAGCAGTGCTTTTACCTTTTGCACAGCACCTCCCATTGGTGTCCCCCATCTGTGGGGTGATTCTGGCTCATAGGCTTCTAGAGGTGGCCACAGGTAGGAACTTCCTGCTGCAGGGTTTCATCCAGTCTAAGGAAGAATGAGATCTGTGGGTAGGTGGCAAGACTCTCAGTTTCAGCATGATTTTTATCTAGTTATGGCAGCAGGGCGTGATATGGCTGTGGTAAATTAGTTTTGGAAAGGGACGTGGTTCTTGATATGAAGCCATTGAATGATGTTCTTTCAAGCTGTCCAATTCCTTGCTTTGGCTAGCAGGGCTGTGTAGGTGCACCGTCTACCTGGACCCCCAGGATAGATATCCATGGCCCTGAGAGGTTGTCAGGACCTGTGTCTGGTCAAAGAGCCCCATATGGCTCAAGGTGAGCTGTCGCCTCAAGGTCTTCTGACCCTCATCTGTCCTCATCTGCACCCATCCTCCTCCAGCTGCTTCCCAAGGGACTCCAGGTCCTGTGCTCACAAACTGTCAGGGAAGAGCAGGGCGGGACTAGGCCAGCACTGCTGCATTCCTCCTGCCCTTGGATTCTGGGGAGACCTTTAAACTGATTTGTCTGTCCCCCTTTAGATATTCCCTTCCCTGCAGGAGGATGCCAGGACCTCTGTGTCACCTCCAGTCTGCCCAGTGAGGGTTTGTCACCTCCCTGCTCCATGGCACAATGTATTTGTGCATTCAGCCAAGAATGATGCTGGCTTTCTTTGCTGCTGCTGGGTTGCATTACAGTCTCCTGTCTATGGCAATTTGCTACGCATGATCGCAGCAGGGGCATGGCAGGATCTTCTGTTCACCAGGTTGCTCCCTACAAGCCACACAGATGCTTTTCACTCACTGGCCAAAGCTTGGGGAATCCCTGTAGGTATCTAGCTTAACATGTTCCTGTCCTGGAGGTGCAGATTGGGCTGAAGTCTGGCTGTAAATGGTGCAGGGACAGGCTGGAAAGTCTCTGGCTTACTGCTATGCTGGGGTCTACAGTCATCCTGCCCTTAGCTGCTTTATGCCTTCATGTCTCTTAAAGGGGGAAAACCTGCTCCCTGTCTATGGAGGATGGAGTCTGTAAAATATCCTTACCAGGATCCATGTCCACTTACCAGGTACCAGCCCTCAGCCTGCAATAACCCCTGCTTTGAGCTGACCAGATAAGACAGCAGATGGAATAGGTGAACCATTTGGGGATTTTTGCTTTTCTCTTCTATAATAAGGCCCTCTTCCCTTCACTGAAGTCCTAGAAAATACCTGGTTGGAAAGCTTCATCTGTTGTTGGTATTAGGCCTGCCTCTGCTCTTGGTGTCAGGGTGCTTCCGCAGGCAGTCCTCCAGCTCAGGGCAGGGAACAGGCTGGGAGGCAGCACTGAGGATGGAGTGAGGATGGGAGCCTGGGAATGGCTGCTGCAACTGGAAAGCAGGGAAAATACTGAGGTTTTAAGCAGCTAAAACATTGGGGTTTTAAGCAGCCAAAAGAGGAATAAGGGTGGATTTATTCCTACAAGCTCTGCTCCTCTCTGATGTGCATGAGATCCTCCCATCTTCCAAAATCCAAGCAATCCACTGCAATCTCCACACTAAGCTGGGGCTGGCAGGGAGATACCTGTCAAAACCTGCTGCCGAGCTGTTCAGGGGCACCCAAGGACCCCTGAACTCTCCTGCCCAGTGGTCCCCGTCTCTAACTCCGCGGCCAGCCCCTGCCCTCTGCTGATGAGACCTGGAAGTGCCAAATTCAGACGGAGTGGCCCCCAAATCGGTGGGGTGCCCGGCAGAGCCGGGTATTGGGGGTCTGGAAACAGCTTTTCATTAGGGACTGCCCCGAGAGGCTGTTCCCTGCCTCTATACCTCTCACACCCAGGAATAGTTTTGTGGTACTTGGCATTCATTCCCCTATGCTTAATTTCATCCCATTTAGAGCTAGTAAAAGCTGTTCCCTGTGAGCAATTTATTCAACAAATGTAGCTGGCACTTTCTGTTACTGAGTTGTCTAAGAAGAGACCACAAGTTTTAATGATTCTTTTTCCATTCAGTGAATGCTTTTTATGACAGTATTTGAGCTCGGGGTTGTTCATGAATGGCAGTATAGGAAAAAAAATATATCCGGTGGCCTATCTGAGCTGCAGAGTTTGCTGTTCATGCTGCGAGGCTGGGCCACCTTATCACACCACATATTATTTCTCTCCCCTCAATAGGAGCCTTCATCTCCCTCAACTACCTCCACTTCTACCCAGAACAAAATTAATTTCACCCTGCAATAAATCTGTCTGTTTGATTAAATTAATTTGTTGCCAGCCCCAAAAGATCTCTCAGTGAGCAAAATTTCATTTCTGGTTGTATACCCACCAGCCAGTCACAGATACAAGCGGGTGGTACCTGAAGGAGTTCAGAGCCCTATCTACACTCTTAACCTGACTCTGATCCCTTTGCTCCTGCTTACAGTGCCCTGGAAGGCAGATCCTGGAGATGTATAAATACCCTGGGCACCCATGGCTCCCCACTGAGCTCCTCCCACCCTGATACCTGCTCCTGGCTGATGTCTACTTAAGCTTGACAGGCTGAGCTCTTTTAATTTTTCCTTAGAAATCAATCCCTCAAGCCCTTTAATCTGTTGTAGGAGACACACACACATACACACACACATTTTCTCTGCAATTTGGTGTACTCTGAAGACCTGGGAGTGCTACTGAACCTGTACTTGGAGGTATGACCTTTCCAGCATCATATCTCCATCCTTACCCAGCTCTAGCCCTCCATTACCCACAGCCTGGGGTGCCACCTCCTGCTACTATTCCACACATTCAGTCTGCCTTGTTTCCAGGGCTTGTGAATGGCATCAAAGCCCTTTTCATTCTGCCTAATCATGACAAGCAGAGAGGAATACTCACAGTTACTTGCCTGCTGAGAGTTTTGCCAAAACCATCTTATTCTGGAGCATTTTTATAGTAACTGTGTGATGAGGAAAAGATGGCGAGGGCTCACCGTTCTAATTAGGATTGTTTCTGTCTTGCAAGAGGGATTGGTGGGTAGTATTTATGGATACGAGTATGTTCAGAAAAATTCCTAGCACCATCTGTTTGAGAGAGAACAGGAAGAATTTCAATATGCTTTAGACCTTGAAGAGTAATGTTTGTATAACAGGCTCATAAAATCAATTTCTAATAGTTACAGGTACCCCCTCAGGAATTTAAATAGTCTGTTAACAAAGTTATTCCATCTGCCAAGCAAATACATTAAATATGCACGCACCATGCTATATATATGCTTGCATATGCCTTTCTACTGCACAGCATGAGTTCAGGTCCTGTGTGCTGGTTTCATTCCTGGGTTACACTCAGTCTTTCCCAACGGCACTGTGCCGTGTATTCTCAATTCAGTGGGAGCTTACTCACCTGCCTTTAGCCGAGCAGGTAAAACGCCTTTGTGGCCACATTGTTCCCTGAAGCTGAGCATGTGGGTTGCTCTGTTCTGGTCCCCTTCCACTCCCCAGCTTGGCTGCCCATCAGGTGCCAGGGGAGAGAGGACTGGCCACAGGTTAGAAGGGCTGTAGGCAACAAGAGGGTATGAGTGTGCAAACAGGGGGTGTGCAAAGGGCAGGATAAGTCACACCCTGTTTGCAGACTTTTTAAGCTGGTGTTGACTCCTGGCTGATGGGCCAGTTGGGCTTTATTTCGCTTTCAGTCTCCTTGCTCTTCCATGGTGTCTTGCTTTTCCATCACCATTTTGCATCCATCAGTGCCAGAACTCCGACACGTCGGATGTTCGAGAACAAGCTAACAACACAGGGGACGTGGAGGTGAACTGCAAATACGTAATACTGTTAATGAAACAGTTTGCATTTAACGCTGCCGGTGGAGCTGCGCAGTACTTCACCAATTCTGCAAAGATTGTATTCTCTGTGTTATCGGGAGTGATTTATGGCAAGAGTTAGGTTGTGTGTCTAGAATATCGATGGAAGAGTTTGCTGTTGTTTGTGTTTAATAGTTGTTGGGGCCCCTCTTTGTACCATCATGTCATTTGCTGCCTGCCAGCCTGTGCAGGCCTGGGAGAGTGTCTCCATCTGAGCAGAGTTATTTATTACAGCATGTTTGGAGTAGCCACTGGCTGGGTGCTGGTGATGGGTGCCTGCTCCAGATGGAGAGCACGTGCCAAGCTGCAGCAGGCTCAGCACTTGCTGTTCCCCAAGCCCATCTGCCTGACCTGGTCCTGGGAAGGTTCCCTGCCCCTAGGGAGCCCAGTTAGTGGGGAAGTGATCTGCCCTCCCTGCCTTATGTCAACAGGAACCAAAGTGAAATGTGAGCAGCTCTGCATGCCAATAGATTTATTTCTCCCCCCCAGCCCCTTCTTAGAAAGTCAGTGAAAACTCTTTGCTGAGGAGAGGAGCTGGAAGGCTAAAACCTCAGGTGAATTGCAGCATGCGCCACTCTGTATTGTGGCGAGGCATCCCCCTGCACAGCCAATCTACATGGGTTTAATGGATTTATCTTCTCCACCCTGCAGGCAGATGAAGCACAGAAATCCAGTGGGATTCACCAGCGGTCAGGCAGAAGACATCCCAGGGAGAAGCAGCACCCCCCCCCCCTTCGCACTCCCTGGGCACGCCGGGAGGCTGGGGTTTCCCATGCGCTCTCCTGGTGATGATCCCATTGCGCCAGGCGGTTTCTTCTTCTTTTTTAATTTAAAAATCCGCATTCCCACTTCCACATAGCTCGTTATCTCAGGGCGTGTGATGAGGTGTCCAGGGGTCTGTCCCGGCAGAGATGATGCAGAACACATTCTCGCAGGCTGTTGCATCTGACTCCCCTCTCCCTCGGGGAGCGGGTGGTTTTCATTTCAGCCTCTTCCATTAGAAGCTCTAAGGGGAGCTCCATCTATTAACTGAGAACTGCAGGCCTGTAAATTTTGGCAAGAAAAAGCCCTTGGAAGCAGATCATCTGTATTTTCTCAGGGCTGTATTTTCTCTTTACATGTGCAGCTTTTGCTGGTAGGGAGGCAGGTACTGCTGCTGACTCCTTCTCCACATGTGCAGATTGATGGTGTCTGCTCCAGAGCCTGCCCCCTCTTCCCTTCCCTTCCTCTCCCTCTTGGTTTTGTTCTTTCCCTTTTAAGCTGTTTCTGCTTTGTTTGGGAGACTCCTTTAGCTGCCAAGTCCTGATTTGTATCTGTTCGTTTCCCAGGGCAAACACATTGATCTGTGATTTCTGTTATGATACGGCAGATTTCTGATCCCTTTTTCTTTTCTTTTCTTTTTTCCTTTTTTTTCATTTAACTTTATCCTGCTGTCCAGGAGGTGGTTTCTGTGCTATGGAGAAGTGCAGTGTTTCTAGAAAAATGTGTGTTTCCCTGACTCATAGCTGTGCCTAATTGCGTACAGAGCTAGCGTCCATCCCTCTTAGTTCCAGTGTAATTCCTTGCAGTGTGTTCCTTTGTGATTGTGTTATTCCAGCAATAACAGCCACTCTTCTTCCAGATATTTATTCTTTTCATGAACATCAGTATACTGGCAAAGGGCTGGGCTTTTTTTTTTTCTCACCCTAATGCTCTACTTCATAGCTCAAATCAGGGATTTATGCTTCAGGGATCTCGAAGAAGACTTTACTCTTTTCTGCTACCTCTTTCCAGAAGCGCCATTTTCATGTGCCGGGATTTGGAGTTCTTGGACGTGTGTTACTGCTGCCAAGGATGTTGCTTGCCGTTTTTGTACTTGTATTTACTGCAGTGCTTTGCTCTTTAATTTTGTTGTTCTCTTTCTGGCTCAAAGGTGAAGTGATGCAAATGAAGGCTGGATCATTTGGGTTGCAGACAAACAAATGCTGGCCACCCTGAGAACAGAGGCTGGGGGGTGGGGAGTGGGAGGGAAGCGGGCCGCATTTCTCCATGCTGCTCTGGGCATCCCATAAGGGCTCTGATGGAGAAACAACAGCCTGGACAGAGGTGAGCAAGAGCACAAGGTGTCACAAAACCTTACACAATGAGGGCAAGAGAAGAACTTGCAAGTACGGCAAGGATGCCTCCAAAATATCCTGATTACCTTTATCACACCTTTACCTGTGCTGAGGATAACATGTTATTTTTCTATACTGGAAGACCTTATTTTTTATTCTGAGTTAGTTTTAGAGCACCCTGATGTGTGCTCAGCTCTTTACAGTGCAGGGAGAAAGATGAGGTCCATGCGACAGATTTACCGGGCATTAAATCCTGACCGAGTTACAAATGGAAGATGCAGCGTGGCTGTGTTCTGGCCTGCATCCTGCCTTGCTGCCACAGCAGCTTTGAGCTGCTTCTACCTTTCTTAGCAACATGAGGGGGTTTTCCTACACCATGGCAGCCTTGCTGCCTGCTATACTCTGCTACTCCTATGAGCCATCACTTTTGGCAGGCAGGTGTCCCGTGAAAGCCATGGTGAGAAGGGCATACGGTGCACAGCTCCCAAACAGCGACCAGCGAACAGTGCAGTGCCAGGACCGTTTGACAGCCTGGCACAGCCCTTCCAAGCCACCTGCGAGTGGAGAGAAAATGTTGGCATCTGACGAGGGCTCATTCACCCAGCCCAGCACCTCAGCTGCAGACTGTGCTGGAGCTGGTGGGACCTGGCAGTGGGCAGTAGCCATGGCAGGGTGGGTTTGCAGCTGGGAGCTGTGCTGAAGGAGGGCAGGCTGCCCTGGAGTCATGCCCTGTCTTGGGCAAGCTCTTGGTGCTCTGCCAGAGGGTGCTTGGGTGCTAGAAGCACCCTGACCCTATTGTTTGTGCAGAAAAGGTGTGTCTTGCTCCCGCAGTTCTGGGGATTCCACCACCAGAAGCGAAATGAGGAGATGATGGGCCCTCTGCCCCATCCCCATCCCTGCGCACTGCCGTCACCCTCCCTGGCTGCGTGGGAACAGCTCCTGGGGCTACAGCATGCCGAATTTCACTTTTCAAATGGGGCTCCTGGATCCTGGCCAAGCAGAGCTTCGTGTTGTCAAATATTTTGGCAAACCACATCTCAGCTTTAGTCTGAAGCGTCTTTTGCTGAGGAAACAGCATCGAGCTGAGCAGCCAGCACAATCCTGGCACAGAGGAGAGGGGAGCACAGCACTGCTGGCTGCATCCTGTGCAGGAGGTGCTGGGGTGCCTCCGCATCCTGGCTGGGGTGCACTGGAGGCCACAGTTGGGCAGGATGACTGTGGTGAGCAGTGGAAGGGCCGAAAAAAAGGTGTTTCAAGGTGACTGAAGTGGTTTGTGAAGTCAGGCTGAGCGGAGCAAATCGTATTGACAGGAATAAGAAAACCCTAAAAAGCGATTTTTCAAGTCACTATTTTAGCCTTTTGTTCTGAAATTGCCCTGCATTAAGAAGGGAATAAAATAAAGAGGAAAAAAAAAAAAAAAAAAAGCCAAACCAACCAAGCTCAAGTAAACTAGAAATAAGGGGACTGTATTTATTTTCTTTTTTTACCAGCTCATTGGAAAAATGAAACATATTTGTTCTGGGTCAGACCAAATTGAGCAAAGCAATCAGTTATCAGCAGAGGCACGGTGCAGGCTAGCTTTCCTTCTGCTCACTCTCCCGGGCATCTTTGAAAGAATATCCAATACTTTTTATGATGTTTGAAAGAAGGTATCTCTGGGGAAGGGGAAAAAGCAAGGTGTGATCCCAAAAAAGTCTGCTTTACAGCTTGGATGGACCCATCTTTCCCTCCCACGGCTGTCACTCCTTTCCCCTGCCCATTGCGTTGTGTGGTTAAAGCACACGTACTCACGGCCCCAGCACCACGATAGGTTTTGAAAGCCTGAGAAATCCTCCCAAAAGCCTGGTTTCCGGCCAAAAAAACCCGAGGTTATGCAAACATATGCATAGCTTGCAAACAGGCTGTGTGTGTTGGATGGAGAGCAGCTTTGTGAAGCAGGTGTGAGTTGATGCGGGAAGAGCTGTGCTGCCTGATGTCTGCACAGAAAACCAGTGTCAGCCTGCAGACTAAAACCAGGTCTCTGGAATAGAAAATAAGCAACCAAGGAATAAAAATCCAACCCTGAAGCAACATCCCAAACACAATCCCTCCAGATCCCCAGGTGGATGGATTGTGCTGCTCATGCGGGTTAGGGCTGCAGGATCCCTTTTTGCAAGGCCACCAGCCCACCCAGAAAGCTCTGGGGGTGAACCTCCTTGACCCAGTTTGCCCACCTGCATGCCCCCACCATTCTGCTGCCATGCCAGTCATGCCCTGAGGGATTTGCTGGTGCCTTTGTAGAGATTTGAATTTGGATAGCTCCTTGACAAAGGCACCCCTGAAGTCTTGCAAGCTAGTGAAACCCCCTAAACCCCTGGTTTCTGGCAGCTGCCAGGGAAAAGCTTCTTTGGCTTTAAATTCTGTTCAGCAAAGTCATTCTGTTCTGACAAACAGCAGCTGTCAAAGCATTGTGGTAGGATTGCATTTATTACATATTAATAATTCCACATCAGATGTGTTTGCTTTGCAGTACCAAACTATTGGAAATACCAAGGTATTAGCACTCCTGAATGCAAATTGTCATCATGCAAATCTTGGTTCTGGGAACCCAGCACAGTGCTAATGTTACCCACAGTAAATGCTCCCTGTGCCAGTGAAAGCCATCGTGGCAGGCTGTGACTCAGCTGTCCGGGATCTGTACGGTCATAACTCTGTAAAAGCTAGGAGACCAGTTCTGTGGAAGATGCGAGTCCATCTTGCTCCATCCTGGATCTGTTGGCTGCGCTTAAACCATGACAGGGATGACGCAGCTCATGCCAGCATGGAAGGAGGTGTGTGGCGTGAAAGGACTCAGGATGGGGAGAAACGGATAGCAGTGTTTGCAGTGTGGGACTTTTGACACCCAGTGTCAGAGGCTGAGCTGAGTAGAGGTGCTCTCTGGCATGGAGAGTGTCTTTCAGAGCATATAAGCCTTTTTCTGGTTGCTGTCTGGAGAGCCTTGTTTGGGGATGGTACCTTATCCCAGGTTGCTCAGTGAAAAGGGCCAAGCCCCTCAGGGTGACTTGGCTGAGCAGTGTTATCTTCCCCCTGTGCCCAGCTCCTCCGGGACAGGGAGGGGTGCTGTCTGTGGTGGTGAGCACCGGGCAGAGCTGATTCTCGTGGAGCTGCTGTGGCAGAAACAACAGTAATGAGGCTGCGGAAGCCATGGATGGGACCCTGCTGCTCCTGTGATTTCTTCAGGCTGATAAATAAGACTGAAATCACTCCTCTTGCTCATTCCCTGGCCAGGACACTTGCTCATTCTAGGCACAGACACTAGGAATTGTCCCTCAAGACAGCTTTCTGCAGCCTCTGCTGTCCCCCCACAAAGCACTAGACCCTGGCTGAGCACAAGTCCCGTGCATGGCAGGACTGGCTCTTCCAGGCACTTTGCTACCAGTGAAGCATTTGCTTGTGCTTGCAGACATCGTGGGATAGTTCATCAGTAATATGTTTTTCCTTACATACCTCTCCTCCAGCTCTTGGTAGGCATGGACATGATTCCCAGCCTCTTTTCTCCTCCTGTTTTGGTTGGGGAAACTGAGGCACGGTGCTGTGGATATGTGAGCACAAACATCTCCTCCAGCGCAGACAAGTCTGTGGCAGAGTTGTGACCGACACAGGAGGTTTTGATGCTTCACTTTGTGTGTCTTCTGTAAATGCACCTTCCTCTATTACTCACTGCTACTCAGCATTAATATGATACTAGTTTGAAGGAAATGTTGACACTGTTGTGTTTGTTGAGTTTTTTCAGTTTTGAGGGGTTTTTTTAAGTGTGTCATGTGGGAGTTATTTAAAGAGTTGCCTACATTTTACAAATATTTCCAGGAACAAACTTGCCAGTGTCTGGGGGTGTGGAAGAGGAAATGTGAAGCTGACCAGCATGGCAATGGCTGCCAGACCATGCTCTCCATTCATTCGTCAGTCCAAACTCAAAACCTCCCTTCCCCCATGGAATCAGTAACAGTGATGGGCCAGGGTACGGAAGCATCTTCTTACCCCATTTTGCCTCAGCCAAGGTGACCAGAACCTGCTTTCCCCCTGCAGCCTGGCATGGGGGCCAGTGGCCGCCCTCTCCAGTTTGGGACATTTGCAGCACCCCCATTCCCAGGGATGAAAGTTCATGCCTGAACGAGGACTGCAAAGCTGCCAGGCTGCTGCCTGAGAGCTGCCTGTTCCTTTGGGGACATGAGGAGCTGACCCTCCCTGGGGAGCAGCTGTGCTTAGCACCTTGCTGATGCCCACTGGAGATGTGGAACAACTGGGGCTGGAGGGAACCTGTGCCTAGCAGAAAGGCTTGTTAAGAGGCTGGGGGGGAGCAAGGGGCAAAAGGGGGTGTTCTCTGCAGAAGATCTCCAGGTGACGCAGAAGTGAAGAGTAATAGCATTTCTTGGTGCCAGTGAGCACCTTGACCCCTCCAGCCATAACTCACACAGCCATTACTCAGTGCCTCCTGCACCTGCCTGCCTCTATAAAGGATAACTAATAATAGTTTGTGGTTAAAATATTACCCTCAGATGATAATCTGTGGGGCATGGTTTATATAGAGCAGCTGTGCTGGGAGGGGGTAACCTCTTCGTCCTCGGTGAGAAGTTGTTTTGTGCTTGTGGTGCTGGCTCCCAGGCCATAGGGAGAGGGATGCTATAGGACATAGGATTTTTGCAGGTGCTGTGCGTGGGTCTGTGCTCCCTGAACAAGGCAAGGTACATGGAAAGGTCTTTCACCATTTGCAACAAGAGTGGTTACCATGCTTGCAGACAGAAATTATATCAGTGAAACCTCAGCAGACGTCTCACCCAGATGAGCCAGTTATGCTTTAACACAAATCCACGCAACACCATTTTCCCAGGGCTGTTACTTCCATCTGAGGACGGTGGTTCCTTGGGCCGGGTGGCCAGGATAACACTGGAGCAGTATTTCAGACTGGCCTTTGAGGCTCAGAAGAGATTTGAGGACAGACAAGAAAGGTCTCCTGCAAGTGGGTGGCAGTGACACAGGGCAGAGCTATGGTATTGCTGGTATGCCGAGCACCTTGTTTATTATGCTTCAGACGTGTCGCAACAGTGCTGGGTTGTGTAATGGTTTCCAGGAGATTTTCCTCCTTTCAGCTTTTGGGACTCTCATTCCCAGGGTTTGGTTTCTGCCAGTGGTGGAATGTGGTAGAGAGAGAATGAGTTACAATCAAACCTTGCTCAGGTGGGGTTTTACATGGAGATAGCAAGTGTGTGATAGAGAGAGGGAGGATACTCCTGCCTTTCTAAATTGATTCTTTTGTGAGCATCATCCTTCCTGAGAGCTTACAGGCACAGGGTGAAAGTTGGGTGCAGTTTTTGATCTTGGTAGTCTGATGTTACTCCATTTCATGCAAGTTGTGCACTGACATCTGGCATTTCACCCACAGGGAGTTAAATATTTCTTCCTAGCACAAATCAGAGGTGTAATTTGACAAATGGCCTTGCCTTCTCGCCGCAGGAGGCTGAGGATCCCGTGATCCAGCCCAAGCACTTCTGCAGCGCCCCTTCTGCTCCTGCCTGCTTTCCCTGCTGAGCCCATGCCCTCCCCAGGCCCAACTTCAGCATGTTTTTCCCTTTCCCTTTGCTCCTGTCAATTTTCCTCTCCTTTTCTACCTGCCTGGGACCAGAGAGGTTGCAGGAGGCAATGCAAGACCCCTTGGCTGCTGCAAGGTGCAAGGGCAGAGAAAGTTCAGCATCCCCAGTTTAGGGCTCGGATAAATCTGCAGAGTTGCCAGTCAGCAAACTCAAGCTCCTCGCTTGGTACGGGCAACCCAGGAGTTTCAGAAGCTTAAGGTATTGCACAACTTGGAAGAATATCACTGGGAAAATTGCTGCAGCACCCCAGGGACATTCAGCTATCCACCACAAGCACGAAGGCATTCAAGCTTCTCCTTGAAGCGGGTGCAAGAATTTCTCAATTTGGCCATCTTTGTTTTCCAGGACCTCTTTTGGCATGTTGGCTGAAATCTCCCTGCCCCAGGCTATGCCCCCGGCTCAGAGGGGTTTTCTTATTTTTGAAAACTCCAGCTAAATGCTGGCACAGTTATAAGGAATTGAAGGAATATCTTAAAGTGGAAAAATGCTGGGCAAGCCCGGATAGCATTGGAGGGGTTGGCACAGTGAGGAGAGCCTGATCAGGCTCCCTCATGCCATTGGCCACTGCACTCAGCTAGGCACAGCACAGATGGGGTCTGGATGTGGGAGGATGCTCCCACTTCAACTAAATGCAGCAAACAGCGAGGTACAGCAACCCCAAACCTGCTTCCCAGTGCATTTCTCCTCCAGGAGGTACTGAACAGCGGCTAAGAGGGACCCATCCAGTTCTCTGCCATGTGCAGGCTCCTTGCACACCCAAGCTTTGACCCTCAAAGAATGAGTTGCACCATGTTACTCGGCCTACAGCAAGGTCCCCCTCTGCACTTCCCTTGCAAAGAATGAAATAACCTGGAAGCTGTTGGTCTCTGGAAGCAATTTAGCATGGGATGTGGCTATTAATTTAAATAGATTACAGAAATCTGAACTAAGCTGCATATAAATCTTCTGACTGGCTCTTTGGGCTTTGGTCTCTGTTGTTTACACTCTTTTTTTTAATTGTGTTTTATTGATTCCTGAGGCTGTGATGTCTTGGTCGGAACTCACTGCTCCCTTTCTGGGTGCGGATGGCAAGCAGCTTCAGTCTTCCACACGTATCACCTTTCAGAGCTACTGTGAGTAGGACACAGATGTTGTTAGGTCTCAGGTAAAGCCATCAAAGGTGGACATTCAATCAAGTTTGACATCATCTTCAACCTGAAGGCAAACGGGTTGGTTTTGATTAGCAGCTCACGGGGCTGAGCCTAACCCGTATCAGAGCTGCTGCTGCTACTTTACCTGAATGGCAAAACCACAGATGGTAATTATAATGATAAGTGCTTACAGATTTCCTAACAACAAAGATAATTTGTTTGCTCCATGCCTTGTTAGAAGGCGAATTTTGTTCTGGTGACTGGGTGGTTTGTGAATCAGTCGTTGCCCTTTCACCCCTCTGTCCCCAGCTCGTCTGTTCCCCCCAACCTGGCCATAGATGTTGATCCAACAAAATGGTCCAACAGAGTTTGATCTCCTCTGCAGAGGAGCTGTCCTGTCGTGGTGGGGAGGGGGATGCTGTGCTGATGTCTCTGGGATGCCCTGGGATGTTGGGTGTGGGGTATGTGCTGCTTTCTCCTTTCCTTATGCTTGTGCATGCAACTTCTAGGGCAACTGGAGTGAAAACTTGCTGCTAGGCTGCCCTTGAGCTACTGGACTGCTGCCTCCTATCCACAGCAGGTTAAAGGCTCAGCCACATCCCCTGTGCTCACCCTATCTTCCCACCTTGGAGGGGTGAAGAGGCAGCATGCAAGTGGCCAGGCTTCCGCTTCTTATTTTGGGAACCACTGGCAAAACCTGTCTTTTCTCCTGGCTGAAGGTGACCAGGCATCCAAAGACCTGGGAGGAAAAGGGGACTTGTCACTGCTGATGTCTGGCAGCCGGAGGTCTCTCTCCACCCTGCAGCCACTCTCCCACACTGGAGATGGGTTACCTGTAAATTAAACCAGCTGGTGCAGGGGGCAAGGGACTCGCCAGCAGCCCTGGCCCGTGTCCACAGCCATTCCCAGGCAGAAAGCCCATGGGCCGGCTCAGACCCCAGCTTGGCAGCAGCCAAGGGCAACATCTTGCCTGTCGTGTGGGCAGGCAGATAATAGCTTTGATTACTGGGTCTCGCTTTCATTATAATGGAAGGACGTGGATCGTTAAGTGCCCGCTTTGCTTTCCAGCGATCCCTCCCGGCTGCCAAGTGTGCTGGGCTAACAAAAGCATTTCTCTCCCCGCCGGGGCCGGCCACGGCAGCCCGTATGGTGAGCAGACGGAGGCGATTAATGCACAAAGACCAGCGTGCCCAGCTCCTGGTCTCTGCACACAACCTGGCAACCCTGAGCGGAATCTCTGAGAGGAAACTACCCTTGGAATAGAGACCTCCTCCAAAAAACACCCTTACACCTTTACGCCTCTCTGCCTATTACCGGCAGAATACCTGCAGGGTCTTGCCCCAGAGCATGTTTTTCCCCTCCCACAGCTTGGATCAGATGGTTTTCTCTGTGCCAACAGTACCTGGAGTTGTTCAAGATGTTGATATTGATCTTGTTCATATTTGTTGCCTTAATGAGTCACAAATTCTGTCTGCTAGCAGAGGTAGTTTGGAGGTGCCGGCCGGCTGCTGCAAACCTGCCTTTCCGGAAGGGTAGGAATTTCAGCAGATTTGGAGAAATGGTATTTTCTTAGATTTCTAAAGGAAATTATACTAATTGCAACAACCCCCCTGTCCCTGCAGAGAGCAGATGCGATAGGATCTTCCCAAATATCTGCTCCTGATGACAGTAACCTTCCTACAACTCTTCTCCTGTACCGCAGCACTGAAGGACCCACAGCGAGTGACCTGCCAGACCAAAACACTAATGGCTGCTTAGAGGCCAAATTGTTTCTGTGCTGGTTCATCTTTTGGCTGTGGACAGTTAACCAGGCTGAGCAAAGACATCAGCTCACTGTGTGGCCAGGGGACTTGGTCTGTGAGCTGCTGCTGCTCTGATCTTGGCTGTGGCCAAGACTTCATTATTTTGAAATGGTTTTAATATCCATGCTGCACTAATATCTGCACGGGGCATGGTGTGTGGGGTCACAGCACAGTGCTAGTGTGGAATTAATATAAATACTCCATGGGGTATCTCTAAACAATGGTCTCATATTAATCAGCTTAATATTAATCAGCTTTCTCCTCTGCTCAGATCTAGCATAGCCCACTCCAAAGTGAGATGTGGTGCACATTTGGGGATGCAGGCTGTTTCCAGAGTGATGGCAGGAGAAGGACAGTGTGCTTCTCATGTCTCAGATGCTCCTCAATAGGCTTAATTTAAACATTAACTTCCAATTTGCCTCTGGGCTCAGGGCATGGAAAAAATTAGAGCAAAAGGAGAACTTTTTCAAGAAGCTCTAAGTGAGTAAAGCAGGGTTATAATAGAAATAGTTTTTGACCTTAATTATGGCTTCTAATGGAAATAGTTGTGCAACCTCAGAAGGGGGGTTTGGTACATGCAGGCAGATCTGAGCTGAGGATGGTGACGGGAGGACAGTGAGGGCTTGTTGGCCTTGGCTGTTGTCTTGCAGGAGGCTCTCAGAAAGCAGGGCTAGGGCCAGCAAGTGGAATGTTCCTCAGTTCCACCAGCTGCAGCTCTGGCTCACTCCGTCCATCACTTTGTTTCTGCTTCGGGCAAGAATATAATAGCCTCAAGTCCCTCATCACTACCACAGGATATGCAGCCAGGCACCCAGTACCCCCGGACAGGGGAGCTAGGAGAGGCTGTAGTTTCCCACTGGGACCCGGAGGGGCAAGTCCCAGCATGAAGGCAGCATGGCTTGCCCTGCTCAGCTCCTGCCCTGGGTAGAAGTAGCAGGGGGAACGGGCTGACAGCCTGCCCCTCTCATATCCTCTCCTCTCTTCTCCTCCAGGGAAGCAGCTCTCCGCTGTGAATGGCAATACAATAAACTCCAGCACTGCTTTCGAGGGATAAATGATGCCGATGAGAACTGCTGACCTGCAGAGATACTTGTTTGAAGGAACCAAATTGCAAAATAATCATGCGGTGTTAGCCAGGGGTGGGAGCAGGATGGATTAATTACTGAAGAGGAAGCACATCACCTCTGGTGTTGGGTCAAACCTCCTTGCTCTGGAAATCTTGGGTAATTATTCCTGCTATAACAGGTCACTTGGCATCACCTGGAAGTAATGACATGTGGAGCTAATGTGATCTAGAAACCTCCATTTTGGGCAGTGAAGGAAGCCTGGCCCTTGAAGGGGCTAGGGATCACCTGACTCATCTTCTCTCCTGCCACAAAGGTGTCTGAGCTTCTTATACCACTAGTTCAGCAAAAGCCTTGCTTGTGGCTATGGAAATTCAGGTGGGACATGTGGCTGAGTAACATGGCTGCAGGGCTGGAGGACACCAGCCAGGAGCATTGCTATAAGTGGGGCAAACTGGGATGATGGGAGACCCAGAGGGACTTGAAGAAGGTCTGACCTCCTCCTGGGCCTGCCCATTGCCAGGAATAATCATGGAAAATTACAATGACATCTTTCAAGGGATCAGTCTCCTTCACATCTGCAGCAGTGAATGGCTGGGGAAAGTCAGCCCCTATCCCTTGGTACACTGTGCAGAGCTCCATGTCCCACCATTCCCTTGCCAGACCTCAGCCAGCTTGAGGCTGTCCACAAAGGGAGCAGGGTCATCTCCCAGGGAGATCCATCTCTCCTGGAATTAATTGAAGAAATGTGGGTCACTTCCTGGTTAAGAAGGAAAGTGGGGTGCAGCGAGCCCACTGCAGGCCTCTATGGGGTCTTCTGGAATGCACTCGTGGCATGTATCCTAGTTTCTTACTGCCACAAGCAATGTCACAAGTGTGACCATGAGGAGAGACCAGGGCTGCAGCAGCTCTGTTTCAGCTCCCAGGCTGGGAGTCAGTGACCTGCAGTATCCCAAAGGCAGCTTCTGCCTTTAGTATGAGCAGAGGGACGATGATCTGCCCCCTGGGAAGGACCAAGAGCAAGGTCTCCTCAGGTGCTCAGGGCCCACCAGCCACCACCAAGGCACATCCTTGCATTTTCAGCTCACAGTTCTTGAAAAGAATGAGAAACACGACAATTGGAAAAGGTCTTGGAAAGAGCACTGAAAAACCTCAGCCCCAGTGTGGTGGTTGAGCTATTTGGAAAATCCAGGCTTTTTCAATGAAGATGAAAACATGTTAGTTCCCCTCTGTTGCCCATGTCTCTGTGTACGCTGCAGAAATAAAGCAAGTGTTTAATGTATAGGTGTTTAACCCTTTCGAGATTTCAGTTTATACATAGCATTAACTAATATAATCATTTGCTGCATTTTGACAGCTACTGTTTTAAAGTTCTTATCACATTTATTTCTTCTTTTATCATGGTTTTTGTATTGTGTGGTAAAGATTAGTCTCTTTCCTTGCCTAGTTTATCTATAATTCAGGACGGTTTTATACTTAGCTTATAATTGACTTTTCCACGCTGCAGCAACTCAAACAATAACTATTAATATTCAGCAGTCTATAGTGATAAAGATTTCCATTTACTTCCTTTTACTTAACCATGTGAGTACACGGCATCCTATCTCACACAGCTAATAGTGAATTCATTTATATTTACTCTCCATTATCCCATATAATAATATAGGAGTGAGCACTGCGTTTTGGGGACATCTGGCTCCAACATGCGTTCTCTGCCCAGCTCACACAAAAGGGAGCTGGAAACTGCAGGTCCCAGTGGTGCTGCGCTGTTGAGTGACCATCACCCTTCAGGTCTTCCTGACACTGGGGAAGAAAGTGGGGCTGAGCACAAAGTAGAGCACTTCTGTCTTCCTATTCTCCAGCAGCAGGACCTGGGTCCTGCCATTGATGAGGATGCTGCATTCACCTCCTGCAGTGTTTGCAGACAAAAAGCAGTTGTCTTAAAACCCAAAAAGGGTTACAGATGGTGTAAGAGGACTGTGAGCTGAGCCAGAGGAGACTGGCTGAAAATGGGCAAAATGCCGTAGCACTCTTCCCTGGTATCCCTCATGAAGAGGGGTATTGCCGTGGATGGATGAGTGTGCAGGGCAAACTGATGGTGGAAGGAGCTGGGGGCCTGGGAAGGCAGAGCAGCTCATTGTTTAAGGGTACTGTGCTGCAACACAGAGCCAGGATCCTGGTCCCCTGCCCCAAGGGCTTATGGTGTGAACTTACACCGACTGGAGAGGAAGGCTGAGGATGAAACACTCCAATTCCCCATCCCTTTTGCTACTGTAAAATGCACAATGGTGGCAGGTTCAGCTGGGAGGATCTGAACACCAGTGCTGCCTCTGAGTCTTTGACCCACTGCTGTTAGTGCCAGCAGTTACAAAGGCATCTTGGCTCTGCCTTCAGAGCTTTATTCTGCTGCAAAGCCTTCTCTTTCAGTGCAAAGGCATCTTATGACTGGGTGGTGCTAAGACCAGTGCCAGGCTGGCAAAGAGGCCAGGAGGGAAACTGGTGGGAAACCCCAAACTCACTCATTCTGGTATTGGGCAGCAGCAGATGAGCAGCCATCAGCAAAGGATGGAGTGATGAGAGTGCAAGCTGCCTCTGGCTGCTGGAGTACGGGGATGAAGGCATGCAGATTTTGTTCTCATTGTGCCCATGAAAACTGCATGCCATCACCACAGCATGTGGGGCTTTGCATGGGACCCTCTGGAGAGGCTGACACCACCTCTCTGCCCAGGCTCCTGGCACATAGCTAGTTCTGCAAGTGTGGGAAACAGTGCCCCGTGGAAATGCCCTTGCCTCTGTTCATCTCCTTAATGAAAGGTGAAGCAGGGACTGGCTGCAAAGCCACAGTGGGCTGCTGGGTATTAATTGCAGCTGTACGGAGATGTTGTGACCGAGCTCTTCCTTGTAATTATGAAAAATGTCCTGCACAGGGGAGAAGTGGCAGCGCAGCTCCCCCCTGCTTGGAGAGAATGACTTTCCCAGGCAGCTTTCCTCCAAAAGAGAGGGGCTCTTCATGCTCTTCACCCCAGCCACCCACAGAGTGGGACTGTTCCCACCGGTGCTGCTGCTGAGCTGTTCCTGAGCTTCACGGCTAGTTAAGGGCTAGTGAGGTTAAACGGATAGTCCATTAATCTTGGCCCCGCCGAGGTCAGAGCCAAGGGACACACATGCAGCAGGAGATTTATGGCCAGCCTGGGCCTGTGTCCCCTTCCTGGGGCTGCTGACAGAGGTACTCAGTGCAGCAGGCGCCTGCCAAGTGCTGGCAGGAGGGATGGCATGCCAGCAAGCTGCTCCCCAGAGGTGATGCCTCCAGAATTTCTGCTGCCCTCCCCCAAAAAGGGCTGTTCTGGCTGTGGCTGGTGCCACTGCTGCCCTGGCTCAGCCCTGGGTAATAACTTGCCCTTGCAGAGATACCTCAGGAGCAGGACACCCCACACCAAAGCTCTCACCCCAGCCTCCTTCACAGTCTTCTCTGCCTCAGTTTCCCCATTTCTTGATGAGTTGTAGTCTCCCAAGCTTCACAAGACCCAGAGCCCATCGTGGCTGGTGCAATGCCCAGCCCAGCTTGAGGAAAAGCTCCATTGCTACTGGAATGCCATCCCCAGTGTGCAGCAGGTGGGATGGAGCTGGCCGGGGCTCCAGGGTCGCTGCAGCCACCAGCAGCCGGGAGCTGTCTCTGTAGCACGTGCAGCAATGGGTTTCCCTCTTTTCTAGTGTTCCTCTTGGCCTCTGATCAGAAGTACTCGCTATCTGCCTGTTATTAGCCTGCCTGCTGCTGTCTGCCCCGGGAGCAATCGCCGGGTGAATGAATAAACACAGCAGCATTTAGCAAGATCTGAAAGGAGATGCGATGATAATTTCTTTCCTGCAAATTGTACACGTTCATGTTTTCAGCGCACTGAAGGCAATTAGAGCAGAGTGGAGCTGGCAAGATGAGGGGCAATGCTGAAGAAGCTGCAACTATGGAGCCGTAATAACAATTTAGATTCTATTTAGATACAAGTGGCTACAAGTCGCGTCTCAATATTGAATCAATCGACACAGACAAATGAGTTAATATGTAGGCTTTTGCCAGAGTGGAAGAGAGGGACCAGCCTTTTACAGACAGCCAGGTGGGGACAAGCGTATGCTCGTCTAGGACAGATCCAGAGCTCCCAGAGAGCATGGAGGGGAGATGGAAAGGGGCAATCCTATGAGGAGCAAATGGCTTTTCTCTCAGCTTTTGGCACTCTGGGCTGGCTTATGCTCAGCATCGATTGGGGAGGTATTTTTAGAGGCAGTCTGGTATTTGTTAACCTTCTCATGCAGTGGAGCTCACTTCTAGAAAGCATGTGTGCGCGCACGCGTGTGAAAGGCAGGAGAGATCCCGCCAGAGATAAAGAGTAAGTAGCCAGCCCCAGCCAAAGGCCGGGTGCAGCTGTATAAATACGCTGTGCCCCCCTTGCCCCCACCTCCTCACGGCGAGTGGGGCTGGTGACACTGGAGAATGCTTTGCTGTCATTTGTTAATTGAGCTGCCGATGTTAAGAAAAGGTTATGTATTTCTCCTGGTAGTTTTTCTTTGTGAAACTCTGACAGGATGTCCTGCAATAGCAGTGGTAACGCCCCGGCTGGGGAATTGCAGCAAATCTTCCCTGTGCTAGGGGTCTTTTTTACTTTCCTTTGCCTTCTTTTCCTTTTTTGCTTTCCAAACAGTGGTGGCTCTGCAGAGGACAGTGAGCCCCGAGCCACCCTGTGCCCCTGTCACCTGTGATACCCCTGCTGCTGCCGTATGCAGGTCTGCCTGCCAGCCTGAGGACCACCAGCAGCATGGGTCCTCAACCCCTTTACCTGCTGCAGGGACTGATGCATGGTGGCTGCTGTCCCCTTGCAGTTGGGCACAGAGCACCTGGGAAGGGAAGGGGGACTGGATCCTTGACTCTGGTGCTGGAAGCACTGCAGAACCGTTGCAGTTTGCCAGGGCTGCTCCCACGGGGATGGAGGGCTCCACCGAATTGTACTCACGTGCACAGTGCTGCCAGAGTGGTCCCCAAGCATCTGCAGCTTGGCTGTGTCATGAAACTCGTTTTCCTGCAAGCACTTCTAATGCGTATCTCTGGAGATTAAGTACTGGGGGCCTGGGAAACAGACTCCTTCCTCTGCTTTGCTCTGAGTTACTCTATTCTGCTGGGAGGTTTTCCCAGATGGAGAAGGGTCTCACCTGGGATTGCTGTGGGCAGTGAGGCACGCTGCTCAGCAGCCTGGTTCCAGGAGAGAAACAGGAGTACAGGGTGTCCTGGGAGGCTGCAGCGGATCAAGCTATAGCTGCCTGGGTTTGGTGCTACAACCTCCAGCTCTTCGCTCTGTGGAGAGCAGAGCCCCTCATGCTTTCTAGTGCTGGCAGAGAGGGAGGCACAGGGTGGGTTAGCTGTCTCTGGGTGCAAGGATGCCTTTTGCTGGGACCTTGGCAAAGGTGCATCTCACTTTCCTGCTTAATGGTCACTTGAAACCCCTGTGCCTGTGAAACGCCTCCCAGGAGCTCAGCTTCTCCTGGGGACAGCAGAACTGGCTTTCAGGATGATTCATCTTCCAGTTGATGTCCCTCAGATGTTTACGTGGAACAGAGGGCTGGCTGTCATTATCCACTCACTCCCAGCTGGGGCACTGAGGTGGAGGAGCAGGCTGGGCCACTCCTGGCTGGGATGGCTGCACCCACAGGAAGAGTGAATCTGGCCATGCCATGCAGCGTGGCCTCCGGGCTGTCTGCCATTGCCATCCTGACCCCTTGCAGCAGAAGCAAACACCCCCATCCCACTGGGACCTGCTGCTCCTCATGAAGGGGATATGTCCTCCAGTGGGGGCCAGGAGTGAACAGCTGAGCATGGCAAGCTAGCATAGAAGCACTGAGCATGCAGGGTTTCACATGCACTTCTCCCAGGGGGACGCTTATGCCAGCATAACACATTTCACAACAGCTTTTGCTCAACCAGTTGCCTCCCGCCTCCTCTGTCTGCAGGTTTCCACCAAGTCTGCCTAAACCTCAGTGCTTTTAGTCCCCAAAACATCTCTGTTCAGCGCTTTCAACTCCTGAACCAGGCAATCACTTGGCAACTGATCTGCCAGTGAGGCAGTGCTGCGCCTGCTTAACAGCCAGCCATGCGGACTGATGGCAAGCTTGCCTCAGCTGGCGTGACCTGCCCACATCCTCACAGCCATCCAGGCTGAGCAGCAGAGCCTGCTGCCACAGAGCCTTGCAGAATACATGCCATAAAACCAGTACCAAGGTGGAGGAAAACTTATAAGAGGTGGCCAGGCACAGCATGGCAGCGACACCGGCCCTGGCACCATGTCTCCACAGGATGAAATGTGACCTCAGGCAGCCTCCAGGCCAAAGCTGCATTGCTCTGCCGGGGTCAGAGCCCAGCCCAGCAGTGGCTGTGTCCATGGAGGAGGTCACTGACCCCAGCTTCCCACCACTGTCTGCCGCGGAGAGGTCACTGTGGGCCCCTCCGCCAGCACAGCAGTCACTGGCTGCTCCGTAATTAATCCCAGGCAAAATTAATCAGTTGACATCCGACAGATGAACAGTGGATGGCAATTGCTTCGGGGCTGTGCCTCCTCCGACTGGCAGTGCTGGACCTGGCTGAGCGCCTCTGCCTCCTGTTTTGGGCCAGGGGCCATGCTGGGTCTGTCCAGTGCTGCCATCACTCAGCCTGGCCCAGACATGGGTCTGCTGCTTTCTCCTCTGTTTGCTAACAGCCCATGGGAGGTGGAAGTGACCCTGTCAGAGATGTCATGGAGACTGCCCCATTGCACGGAGGGATGCTTGAGGCCATGGGTTAAGCTGCTGAGGAGCAGGACAGCATTAATTTACACCACACAGCCTGGTTTGCTCATAGACAAGACAGGGTTGGGCTGAGCTTGCTCTTACCAGGAGGACCTTTCATACCCTCCTTGAGTGGTGGATGGAAGATGGTCCTGTGGCTGACAGATGGTCCTGTCAGCATTTTGGTTAAACAGCACTTGCCACCTACCACGTGTCTCCCTGGGGACTCCAGGAGGTTTGCTGGTGGCAATGGGTGTCCTCCTTTCAGAATGGTCACCCAGCACGGATGCAACATAGTCAAAATATCCTGGAGTTGTGTTTGTCAGTCTTCATTCCCATTGGGAAGATGCTTTCCCATCCCTGCAGAGTAAATCAGTCCTAGAACCATGGCAGGTTTCAGTGGGACCAGCTGTTTCAGTGGCCCCCTTCATTGTAGAGTCGATACCTTCCCTGACTGTGCTTTCCTATTTCCCACTGCTTCACTCCCTTCTCCTGGCCTGAGCCTTTAATCCTTCCCCCACAGGCTCTGCTGCTTTGGATTTCTAATCACGGCCAGTGGATGCTGGAATTAAAGGTCTGCTCAAATCGACACCCCTGAATCCATAACGAGACTCCACTTTAGATTAATCAGTCATTAGGCCAAAATGCCAACACAGTGCTGAAAACTATTTGTCTTTGCGGCACACTTTCTTTTTATTTGTTTCATTTTCAATTACTCCAGAGGGCCTGGCTCTTCCCCTTTTCCTCCTTGGGAGAGGAAGCAGTTTCACAGCCCCAAGTACTGACCCTCTCGTGTCCCTTACAAGCAGCCTTGGATGTTGGTGGCTCTGCTTGTCTGCAAAGCTGCTAATTTGGCGTATAAAGAGAACAAAGTCAAACCAGAACATAAATGCAAAAGCAAGAGGTTGTTGCGGGAGTGGGCACACCCCCTTGCCCATAGGAGTGCTGCTGCAGGGTGGCAAGGCTTCTGTTCGAGCCCTGGTTTGTGTTTTGCTTGTCTCTGAATATGGGGGATGTTGTGCAGCCATGGGATATCACAGAGATGATGGCAATGCCAGCAGCTGTGCCGTATATGCTGCCTGGGCTGGGGTGCAGCATGGACGCAGTGGATGTAAGGAGTAAGGGTGAGAGCAGCCAGGGTCCAGTTTTGGTGACCTTACTGGATATGGAAAACAGTAACAAGATCAGAAACAGGCTGAGATACATGGTGTGGCAGAGCTGCAAGACATGCTTAGCGTGAGAAATTTAAGGATCCCAATCGGTTGATCAAAGGAGAGGAGACCTGAGCTGCACCAGGGAAAGATATCTGATAGCAGAGGCTTCTCCAGCTTAGCAGGTAAAGCAGGATGCCACAGCTGGAGGTTTCAAAGGAGGAAAGAAAAATTAATCCAGGCACAAATATTTATTTGGGACAGAAATCAACTGCTGCAGCAAGGGGATGCCATGGGTCCTTCAAGTATGGGGTCCTTAAATCTGTGGGTATTGCTCAGATGCTGAAGTCTAACTTCCGACACATGCCAAGGGAACTGATGGGGAGTTTTCTCTGCCACGTGCAATGCAGTGCTAATGCCTGTGGCCTCCTCTGGCTCTGAGACATGAATAAAACAAAACCAGCTCTCTTCTCTTTCACGCACACTTCTTTGGACATGGAGGGGGTAGGAGCAAGGTTTGCAGCGTGTCTCTGTGGCTCAGCCTGCTCACACCTCCGTCCCAGTACCCTCCTGCCAGACAGCTGGGTAAATCTGATAAGGCACCCAGGGTTAGACTTTATCTCACACAAGTAATTTCTGAAGCATGCCTTGTTTTTAGCCAGGCCTCCTCTTTTCCTGGGGAGCTGCAAAAGAACTTCCCTCTGCTCACAGGGAATAGCAGCCAATCTGCAAAATGTGGCTGGCTGGGAGGGCTCAGGAGTCATGCTGGAGATAAAGCCTGGCTGTGCCCACCATCTTGGGAGAGCAGCAGGGAAGCAGAGGGGAACATGCAGCCTGTGCTGGAGCCCTGCCACAGGTTTAGCTGCCTGATACTGAGAATGTCTTACTGCTTCTTCTCCCTGGCTGCTTTAAAAAAAAGGAGTTTACAGCTCCACAGGAGCTAAGCATCCTTCAGGAGTGTGACTGCAGGCAGCGGTGCAGATGGACGTTC
The DNA here is from genome assembly GCA_024733675.1 of Psilopsiagon aymara. Taxonomy (NCBI): domain Eukaryota; kingdom Metazoa; phylum Chordata; class Aves; order Psittaciformes; family Psittacidae; genus Psilopsiagon; species Psilopsiagon aymara. The sequence goes on from JANRGW010033237.1 coordinate 94,389, forward strand.
TCTCCCCTTGCTACCCTCGTGCTCCCCAGGCTGTTCCATGCTCAGCACCAGGGTGAGACATTGCCTTTGGCCCTGAGCGTTGGTGGCTGAAGGTGCGGGAGACACCCTCAAGGACTGCATCATGCAGCATTGCAGCAGGGCTGGACTCTCTCAGCAGCCAGAGAGAGCGGATCTCCCATGGTCATCATAATGACATGGGGAGGGGGAGATGGGGATGTAACTGGCATGAACAGCTCCTTGTCTGCAAACCCTCTCTCCCACCCCATGCTGGTCCCATGCAACACCTCTTCCCCATCAGCACTTGTGGCTGTCACCCTCAACAGCCAGCCTGGCTCCAGGGGTAACCCCCACAGCTGCCCTGTAGCCCTCAATTGGAACAGCCCCCCTTGCAGCCGCAGCCCTAGCTTGCAGCTGGTGTTTCCAGGCTGGCAGCAGAAGTTGGGAGCAGGAGATTCCCTGCTGCAGGGGCCAGGTTGGTCACCCGCAGGGGCCAGCCCTTTCTCTCTGGACACTCTGAGGGGGATGAAGGACCAAAAGGTGCCAGGAGCTTATTCAGGCTTTTTGCTGGAGGAGGGGAGTTCATTGGAAAACACCTGGAATCTATTAGGTCTGGAATATGGAGTCAAGGTTTTGCCGCCTGCAGGCAGCTCAAGTATAAATAGCGGCAAAGGGTTTGTTTTGACTACTTTAAATTGTGCAGGTTTTGTGCCCTGCGAATTGGGAGTTTGAAGCTGCTCCTAACGTAATAATCCTCCTGCTTCCCCCTCCCACCCCAGTGGCCAGGAATCTGCACCTTGTTCTCTTCTCCTTCTCATTCCTCTCTTTGTTTGACTATTTTCCCTATTTCCCATCTGTTTATCGCAAACCTCCCTCTTCCTGGAGCCTTCAGGAGTCTCTGAGGAGGGGAGGGTTGGAAGCGTTGCACGCAGGGAAGTGGAGGGGAAAGTTCGGAGCGTTACAATAAAAACCAGAAAGCTGAGGGTAAAAAAGCAAATGCCAAAATATCAGGTCAGACCCCTCTGTGTGGTAGGGGACAGGCCCCCCAGCCCTGGGTAATGCCATGAGAATCGCCACTGCGTCCTGGCTGGTAACAGGGCAGGGAGGTTTGCTGGGGAGCCGCAGTCCCACCATAGCTCCATACTCTCCTACTTCCACAGCTGCCTCCACAACGGCAGCACTCCTGCTAATGCCGTAGTAATAGAGCAGTGTGAGGCTCCTAATGGAAATGCTACATCACTGCCAGCACGGGGTCCTCTTGGTCCCGGTGCTAATGGTTATTGCTACTCCCTTGTGCCGATGTCACCACGCCCATGTGTCTGGCAGTTCCAGGAAGAAACTGATGCAGCCTCTGCTCCAGGGAGCTGCTGCTCTAAATTAGACCATATATCTGTGAGGAGAAGTAGGAAGGGAGCTCTGAGGGCCGTGGACTCCTGGAGGAGAGGCAGGCTGTTGGCATCATTACTGTGCAGGAGAGAGGAGTGACCACCGAGCTGCCCCAACCTGACATGGCTTTCTCCAAGCATCATATCTCCCCATCAGGACCATGCTCCCTGCCTGACGTCAGCCCTTGCATCCTGCCCTTGACATGAATCCTGACTAAGTGGCTTCCCAAAATATTTTGGCATCACTCAGTGCAAATAGGTGCATGAGAGGTGGTGCACAAGAGCACCCATACGGTGCAGCAGCCACATGAATGGAGCTTCTGCTGAGTGCACCATGGTGGGACACACAAGTCCCCAGTGTTTGCGTGGGGCTGACCCATGGCCCCCAGCCTCCGAGGAGAAGCACCATGAGGGCCTGGGGCTGCTGCATATGGTGGGTAACAGCTCTTCCCCCGGCTTCAGAGGTAGCCATCTGTGCTGTAGTCCTGAAAGTCAAACCCTGCTGACAAGCCATCTGGGGTGTCCAAACGACAGCACATGGTGCAATTTATTTTCCTACTTTCCCTTTTAATCATTGGCTTATTTCATTCGTCTGGTGAGAAAACAGCCTTGAAAACCAAGGGTTTATGTCCTGGAAAGAGCTTGCAGTGGCTGGAGTGTTTGGGTGCATGATGAGCGAAGGTGCTGGTTTCTTGGTCACTTGTTGCATGTGGCCAGTGGCTGAAGTCACTCCTGGGGGACCAGAAGCCCCTGTGTGGGGACCAGGATCAGGCTGCCTGGAGACAATACCAAAATGCTAATCCAACAGTGGCTGCAAACCACTCAGGAGCATCCCAACACCTGTAAGGGGGGATGGGGCACACTGCCAGATCAACCAGTGCTGCCTTGGAGATGGAAACTGGGGACCGTCCCACCACAAGATCATTGGTGTACTTTCCCAGGATCGGTTTACCCCTTGTGCACCGTTCTGCTCTTCATGCTTTTTACCCTTTTAGAATCATAGACTCATTGAATAGTTGGGGTTGGAAAGGACCTTAAGTTTCCAACCCCCCTGCCATGGGCAGGGACACCTCACACTAAACCATATCACCCAAGGCTATGTCCAGCCTGGTCTTGAACATCTCCACAGACGGAGCATTCACAACTTCCCAGTGCCTCACCACTCTTACAGTAAAGAATTTCTTCCTCATATCCAATCTAAACTTCCCCTGTTTAAGTTTAAACC
>JANRGW010033238.1:0-14443 GCA_024733675.1 Psilopsiagon aymara
CCGAACTGCCGCTCCCGCCGCCGCCTCACGCAGTAATAGGCGATGCCAGCCCCGGCCGCGAGCGCCAGCGCAAAGCTCAGCGCCGACAACGCGCCCGTGGCCACGGAGCCCGATGCCTGAGCCGCGCCATTCACCTGCGGCCAAACCCATCGCAGGTCACCATCAGCCCTGGCAGACACCCGCGCCCCGGCCCAGCCACCCTGATGTGCTCCCTGCGCGACCGCGGGCCAGGGCAGTGCGGAGAGAGGACCAGGATGGTCCTTGGGCACGACTCCATCACCTCATCCCCTCTCCCACTGGTGCCCTCGGGCACTGACCTGACCAAGCTGGACGGCGGGGGGGGGCATCCTCAGTGGTTCTGCAATTGCATGAATGATGCCGTTGAACGCTACGATGTCCCACTCCACAATCATCGTGTCATTGATTCCCTTGGCGTCCTGCAGTACAGGCCGGAGACATGTCACCTGAGCAGAAAGCCTCCCCATTGCCTCAAAGGAGATGTGGTGAAAACTTGTGGGGTTTTCTTCGACCTCTGTGGAGGTTAAACCTACTGGGTGCTGTGTACCGTTGCCCACGGGGAGGTCTGACACTTGGAGGTCATATCCTGACTGTGATGGGATGATGGTGCCCGTTGTGAGGTTGAAGCTGAAGAGGACGACATTGCTGGAGGACACATGGAGCTTCAGCTCGTCTCCTGTCAGTGTCTGAAAAAGCAACAGGGAGGAGCAGGGCTGAGCTGGCTCCCCTGTGTGCAGCCCCCCCTGGCCTGCACCCCAGCACCTGCCATGGCCACAGGACAACTCAACTCATGGGCAGCACAGCACAAAACTACTCTGCAGTGAAGGGGGAACTGCCATTCTTTGAAGCAGCCAAAGCTCAACTGGTGAAGGCTCTGACCTAACAGCTCTGCTGAGAGTGGGGTTGGACTGGAGACCTCCAGTAGTTCCCTCTGGGTTAAATTCCTCCTTCCCCAAATTTCACATCACCATTTTGCCAGCCTTGGAGGACTCTCACTCTCCATGCCCCCTTGAGCAGCTGCTCATCCCTGCTTACTTACTTCGTTGTCTGCAAAGCCAGAATTCAGGGGGACAAAGAGAGTTTTCGGAGTGGAGTCATCAGACAAATAGATGAAAAAATCCAGTCCTTCTTCTGTGTCATTGGCAAAATCGAGCAACATCTGGAAAAGACAGGACATCTTCCCATCAGCACGCTGCTGTCACCCTCCCCAACCCAGGAAACATCCCCCAGCCCTGAAAAGCAAACACCTCTGTCTTTGTACTCTCACAAGTACACACAGACTACACCACCACTTCTCCCTGCTACAGCCAATTCCTCCCTCTGCCTTGCTCCCAGCTGCTGGCATTCTGAGACACCAGGGGAGCATCACTCACGGAATAGAAGGTGGAGAAGCGAGCGTTGTCCGCGAGCACATCAGGGAGTTTCCCGCTGCACCAGTACCCATCGCCCACAAACCCATCCCGGCAGGTGCAAGTCAGATCTGCAAAGGAGCACCAGGATGTGACTTGACCCACCAATGCCTTTCCTTTGACTTCTGGATATCCCTCAGCATGTTCCCTCCCACCACAGGCATGGGGAGAGGAAGATGTGCCGCCCTGCCCGAGGGCAGATCTGTGTCTGCTGACCCAACAGTCCTCTTGTGCCCCACAGGACCATACCCAGGAAATGTGCTTGTGCCACTCACCCTTCTCCCGGTAGCAGAATGCATCCCATGTCTCACTCAGATTGCTTCGGGAGCCATAGTCCACAATGCCCACTCTGTTAGCCCCACAGCTGGGGTTGGGGTACGCTGTGGGGTACCCGGCTGTGCCATTGTCCAGCCAGCCCACCAAGCACAGGTGGAACCCCATCTAGCAAAGGAAAATTAATCATTAGATTAAAAATAGCATCTCCAGCCCAGGTTTTCTGCCCTGATGCACACTCCCGTCGTGCAGCCTTACCCAGTGTCCCCCCCAACACCTGAAGGGTTAGGCACTGCCAGAGCTCTCATCCCAGTGTAACTGGCAAGAGCTACCAGCCCTCCTGGCTTCACGGATGTATTGAGAGCAAACACAGCCCGTCTGGGAGGATGAAGGGTCACCCCCCACCCGCACATCCACAAGGCAATGGAGCCAGCCCCTGTCCTGACCTGCTGGGCTGCCGAGAGCTGCCGGAAGGTGGCCAGGGAAGCACCTTCCGCAGCACAAGCCTCCTGAGCCTGCTCATACGTGAAGTCGTACTTTTTCCGGGGTGACTGCAGATGAAATACACCCATGGTCTTATCTGCAAAATACCAAGGGTGCATCAGTACAGCACGGAGAGCGAGCAGCTCCCTGGGGCAGTCACCTGGGTCCCCTGTGTGAGCATGGGCAGCACTGCCAATGGAAGGGTGCTCAGTGCTGCACAGGAGGGCAGAATGTGGATAATGCTTAAGTGAGGGGGAGGTGGGATGCAGCATGGCTTCCTCTCAGCCTTCCACAAGGGAGTCTTTCTTACTGTCAGTGTAATCCCACCAGAGGCTACCTCACACATCAGGGGAGCAGATAAGGATGGTTTTTCCTCCCCGCACGACATTTAGTGGAAAAGGAGAATGTGAAAACCAGATCAAGTGCCCTGGGCTCAGCAGTAGCAGTCATTTTTCTCCTTTTTAGTAGCTGGTGCAGCGCTGTGGTTTTGACTTCAGTCTGAGAACAATGCTGATTAACACACTGATGTTTTTAGTTGTTGCTAAGGGATGCGTACTCCGACCAAGAACTTTTCAGACTCATGCTCAGCCAGGGATGAGGATCACGGAAAGCCAGGAGGAAGCAGAGACAGGACACCCAACCCAAACTAGCCAAAGGCGTATTCCATACCACAGCACATCACCACCAATATATAAACTGGGGGAGTTAACCAGAAGGCCCAAATCACTGCTCAGGTTGGGCTAGGTATCGCTTGACAGGTGGTGAGCAATTGTATTGTGCATCACTTGTGTTTATTGTTTTCTTTTCCTTTTCCCCTTTTAGTTGTATATTCTCTTCCCTTGTTATTTCCCCTGTCATTATTATTGGTGGCAGCAGCAGTGGCTTGTGTTATACCTCAGTTACTGAACTGTTCTTACCTCGACCCGTGGGCTTTACATTTTTTTGATTCTCCTCCCCATCCCTTCAGGAGTGGGGGGAGGAAGAAAGGGGGAGAGTGAGTGAGCATCTTCATGGTTCTGAGTTACTGGCTGGGCTCAAACCATGACACCAAGCTACAGAGATAAGTCCCTGGCCTCTTGACCATCCATCCCCATCAACCCTCTCTTGAGGGGTGCCCCAGCTGGGCAGTGAAGGATGAGGGAGTGTAATCTGTCCATGGAACACCATCCCTGGCACTGCAGGGTTGAGCACACTCACCATGGAAGTGCAGGTCAGTGCAAATGGCCTCCCGATGGCACTGCCCGTTGTCATCCAGGCACCGGTCCGTGGGGGGCACAGCCTCCTCCAGGCACTGGATCCCATCACCAACATAGCCCTGCTTGCACTCGCAGCGCCGCTCGTTCTGCAGCACAAAGGAAGGAGGGCATTTGTGTGAGTGCAATCACACAGATGGCAGCTGCAGATCCTTGTATCCCTGTGAAGATGGGGATGAGCCTTCAGAATGCCTCTACATCCCACCGGGACTATGACAGAGCTATGAAAGGCCACATGGCCTTTGCTCTACCTCCACATCCAACTGCACACAAACCAAAAAACATCACATTGGATCCCTGTCACATGCTGCTTGAAAGACAGCTGAGCTTCGAGGTATGTGCCTCATGATTCTCACACATCATGCACCCAGTCCTATTTTCTGACCTGCAGCAAGCAGCTCTGGTTTGTCTGCAAAAACGGCCAGCATCACCCTTGGAGGACCACTCTTGAGACCCAGAACAGTCCCAAAAACGCTACCACTGACACAGCTTATTCCCCTCAGACAGAGGGATGGGGAAAATAGCCTCAGCATAACATCACCAGTCCATCACCACAGCCAGGCCACAGAACAAGTCATGGCCCTTGCCTGGCAGTAAGGACCTGCAGGATGAGCACAACAGCTGAGGGGACTGGAGAGGCCTGGTGACCACAGTAACAAGTGACATGGTCACACTGCTGTCCTCTGGGAGCCTGAAGCATCCCACAGCAGCCTCAGGGTCTGTTCTCCCAGGTATGCAGCTCTCCCTGTGAAGGGACCAATGGGCTGTACTCACTGGGCCGGTGCTGATGCAGTTGGCGTGTTGGCTGCAGTCCCCATTCCTGCCATCTGCACACCGGTCTATGGGATCACAGACGAAGCCATCACCTCCATACCCAGGAGCACAGGTGCAGGAGACATTCACACCAACCTGGGTGCACTGTGCGTGCCTGGCACACCCCCCGTTGTCCTGGCTGCACATGTCAATCACTGCAGGGACAGAAGAATTAGCTTAACTGAAACACCTTGCCAAGCATCCTGATGGCCTGTGTGTCCTGCCAGTCATCACATCAGTGTGGCCAACAGGAGATGCTCACCTCCTGCCTGGCAGCGTTGTCTGCTTTCCCCTCTGCTCACCACCCTCTACCCCAGCCCCTCGCGGCTAACCCCTACCTGAGCACATCCTCCCATCGCCCTCATAGTGCAGGTTGCATTCACAGAGGTTGCTGTCGCGGCAGACGGCCTGGGGGTGGCACGGCGGAGAGCAGGAGGGCGTCATGACTGAAACCAGAACACACAGAGGTCAGAACAATCCAAGGGCTTGCACACAGCCATGGCTGCCATCACATGCCTCTGCCCCAGGCCACCTGCCCCATGTTCCCCCATCTTTACCCCGGTGCTTTTCTGCAGATGCCTTGCCCAAATGCAGAGGTCTGTTCCCTCACCAGATACACCCCAGGCTTTCATCTCACCCTCGAGCTCTTCCTGAAGCACCTTCAGCTCAGTGGCTTGTTCATGATCAAGTGGAGCTTTCCTCCTCCTCACCACCCCACCCCTTGTGAAATTCAACAGCATGGGCCAGATCTCAGGATGAGCCCTGCAACTGAGAGCTCCCCTTTGGAGATACTTCTGACCGGCTGCTTGAACAACCTGAGAAAGCATCCATATGGCCCCGGGTCCCAGGGAACAGCGGGTGGCAGGGGGTGGCAGCCCTCACCTAGCCTGATTTCACAGCGGTCTCCAGTCCAGCCCTCGGCACAGAAGCAGAAGCCATCACCATGCAGTCCTCCATTGCACACGCCGTTCTCAGTACAGTTGCACACTGAGGAACGGATAAAAACACTGTCCCTTGGTGGCTGTGAAAGGCCACGCACAGGCCATGGCCCAGCCGCATGGCAGAGATGTGGGCAGTGCCTGCAGAACACCACAACCCCTTCCTGCCCCTGCCAGCCCCAGTCCCCTACCCCTGCAAGGTGCACCCTTCAGGGAGGAGGGGAACCCTCTCTGCACCCACAAACCCCCACTGTCCCCCTCCCCTGGGCTTTTCTAGAGATGCGCTCTCAGTGCATTTTTCACTCTCAGTCCCTGCAAATATACGGCCATCAAAAACATTCCTGGAGATGCAGTAAGACTCGGCTTGGGGTGGGAGGAAGGGGGACTCCCTTTTCCTTCCCTTTGTTGCCCCTGCTTCCAGGTCCCTGCTGAGCATGCCCCAGGAGATGCTCTTTCTCTGCAGGGTTCCTCACAACTTCAGGCTTTGTTCCCCAGCTCAAAATACATCTTAACACTTTCTGCCAGATCAGGGCTCCCAGCTGTGCTTTGGCAAACAAGAGGCCCCCCCAAATGGCCTCAGCATAGGGGCACTGGCCACAGCTCCTGGCATGTGCCATCCAGCCTTCTCAGGCTACAGCTGGACTAATGGCTGTCCAGCCAAGAAAGAGCCCAGGGAGGACGTACCCAGCCCCATAGGTCTGACCCAAGTTCTGTGAGGACCAATGTGCATGTGGCGTCACTGATTTCCACGCTGTAAGAGGTCGGCCCAACACCTGAGCCCTCTCCAAGTAGCACCATGTCCCAGAGCCACCTCTGTGCAGACCCTCCATGCTGCTGCCGCCCCACAGCTCGCCCTTACCTCGGCAGTCCGACCCGTATCTGCCCGGAGCACACAGCTCGCAGCTGGTCCCGATGAAGGCCTGGCTGCAGTTGCATCGCCCTGAGCCACCGATTTTGTCATGGCAGGTACCATGGTTGCTGCACGGTGCCTCCAGCCCTCCCGGGCAAGCTGCAAATGGGGCACTTTAGTGAGGCTGTGTGACAAAGTGGCCCTGTCCTGGAGGGGAGCCTTTCGATGCTCCCATGCGAAGCATGCACACCAGCTGCCACGTGAGCTGCTGCTTATGGAATGGTTGACCACAAAGCCTGCTCAGCAGTCTGGGGAGTGAGTGCTGGGGGCATCCCGTGACAAGAACCTCAGAGACAGGGGCAAGAGTGACAAATGTGGCATAACTTCCAGCCTGGGAAGACCCTCTGCTGCAATTAGCTGAGTCTGTGCTGGCCCAGCCCATGATAACCTGACAGCAGACTCGTCCAAGGAGTGAAAGCTGCCCATGCACAAAGCATGGAGGGCAGATGTCAGGGAAAGGTTGAGCATCTGCAACATCCAGGGGTGAGTGACATGTCTGACAGCCACCCCCAGCAGCCCTGTGCCCTAGGCTCACCATGGTGCTCTCCCAGGGAACTGTTCCCTGTGCCCTCTGCAGACTGGGGCTCTGTGCCTGGGGTTTTGCCCAGCCTTCTCCAGGGAAATATATTCATGGATGCCAGACGTGCTGGACCATTAACCACCTACCCACAAGAGAAAGGGCTGGGGTGGAAAGGGGTCGTGCGGCTCCTTACCCCGACATTCACGGCCATAGTGGTTTGCACAGCACTGAGGGACCCACTGGGTAGAAATGCAGCTCCTCTTACAGCCTTGTTTCAGAGGCCCCCTGGAAGAGAAGTGTCTTCTGAGGGGGTCCCACGGGGAGGGTGGCCAGGACGGCCGCAACAGGGAGTTGTGGTGAAACAGAAAGGTGTTTCTCAACAGCTGGTTGCCGTAATAGAAGCAGCGCCTGGTTTCCCCCTGCGAGGAAACAGGCAAAACACAGAGTTTGCCACACTGGTCATGGACGTCTCACCTTGTCTTTTCCTGTGCCACTCATTCAGTTTTATGCTAAGTAATAGTCTCCCTAACATGCGATGGGTCTGGAGCCACATTGTACCTCAGGGACATGCCAGAAACCCAGCAGAGAGGGACACCAAGTGATGTAGTGAGAGTGGGGTATGACTACTACCCCCCAAGGCTGCTCACCATCTCATCCCTGGTCCATCTCCAGAGGCCAGGTCAAGCTCTTTTGCTACAAAGTACTCAGAGAAGCCCCCAGTGCTACTGTAGGGACCGCTGTTCCGCTGTCATCCATACAGGGATTGATCAAGCAGAGACCATTGGAGCCCCTGACCCCACATTGCTTAGCCCAGCTCCTGCCCTACAGGACTGTGTGACTAGGGACAAGGTGTGCCTTCATTTAGCTGCTAAAACACAAGGGTTGTGTGGGTAATGTCATCAGCCCTGTGACAGGCCTCCTTGGTGACAAAGCTGTGAGCATTACCCGTTGAACAGAGCCAGCAGGGCAGGGTGGCTCGAAGCCACAGAGTCCACAGCTCTCCGCAGATCCCTGTGGAGGGAAGAAAGAAACCTCACAACAACTTGGTATGTGCTCCTGCATCTCTTAGCTGCTTGGAGCTTTGTAAAGGAAGAGCAGCAACCCCTACTCCTCAACATCCCTCTTCCCAGGCACACATCCTCACCGGCTTCATTGCAAGTGCTTACCTGCAGCTCAACAGAGACGAACTCATCACACCGAGATCCCAGATCTGGTGGTTCCAGCAGCCTATTGATGCCATAGGCAATGCCTGCATTGAATTCCATGTGCCTCTGGATGATAGTGGCATCACCGTTCCCCACCAGAAGCTCTCCCTGCCAGAGGAAGAAACCAATTTGCGATCCTGGCACATCGTACATCCCAGTTGCACTACCCAAAAGTTGCCCTTTTGGCTGCCATGACGTCTCAATCACCTCAAGAACTCTCCAAAGTCCTTGTGCTCATGTCCTTGGCCACCCTTCCTGACTGCCATTTTTGATGGCCATCTCTCCTAAGCAATGGTCTTTGTCCAGGCAACGCATGCTCTGCAAAGTTTACAGCACCATACGGTTGGCTTTGCAACCTGGTCATCATAAAGTGCATGTGTTGTTCCACACTTCCCTGACAGCTGGCCCCAGAGTTTTGAGCTCCTTTACAGGCTCAGCTGTAGCCAGAGAAATGGGGTGTGCCAGCCTGCAAGCACCCAACTCTGTGTTCACTTTCTGCCAGTGACCAAATCAGAGCATCAGTTGCCCTGTGGCTATGCCCTGGGACACCTGCTCAGTGGAAAGCTGATCCCAGCATCGCCATCACTCACCACATGGGTTTTGCTGCAGCTGAATGAGATGGTGGAACCATGCATGGTCCGTATGGATTCAATCTGGGGCACGTTACCAGCAACAATCTAAGAGGGAAAAATAAGAATGTGAAGAGAGAGACGCAAAAACTGGCAGCTCCCTCGTGAGGACAGGGGTCAGTAGCCACACTGAGAGTGAGGGTAATGTGGCAGCACATGAAGCCAGTATGGGTGGAACAGCCTAACTATGCTGGGTTTGTCCAAGATACTGGAATAGTGAGAGATCAGAGTGCATAATAAGGCCCTAGTTTTGCAGAGTGGAACTCTTCCCTTGTTCATCATCCCTGTAGACAACAGCCTGTCTGTGAGCCTTGGGCGTGGTGACGTTGCTTCCCCAAGAAGCTGAAGACAGAAGGGTTCAGCTAAGCCATGCTGCACCAGAGGTTTATGATGAAGCAACAGTTACTTCAAATGCTCAAACAGCTTTGGATCTTCTCAAGACAACTAATATACTGCATGTTCTAGAGCAAGAAAATATTTGGTAAGGTGGCTCTGGCATAACCATAGGCACCACATGTGGCCTGGGGAGGTACAAGCCTGTTTGCTGATCCATTTACCTTTGCATCCCTGATCATGTGTGCTTTGAGGTAGGATGCCAACACATCCCGATGCTCTCTGCGGTACAGCCACTTCTGCCTTTTCTCTGAGAGGGCATTAAATGCAGCATCTGTGGGCCACAGCATGGTGAAGGGTCTGTGCAGGGGGTCACTAACCAGTGGCAGCAGCTCTGCGTCCTGTCCAAGATAAGAGGGGATACAAAGAAAAAGCCACAGGCCCAAACTGAACATGCCCATGTACACACCACCTCCCCACAGAGCAGCAGGGGTCAGGTTGCTCACCTGCAGCAGCTTGCTGTAAATGGTGTACCCAAAGGCCTCTGCCACTTCCGTGATGTTTTGCTGCAGAGGGAAAAAAGCAAACAACTGTCACTAAGATGTCACTCTCCAGGACCTGAGCAGCAATGCAGGGGAGAAACCAGATCGTTAGCAGCTACAGTAGCTAAGTACAAGTTTATCTCTCATCATCACGATGGCAGATTTGGCCTGGAGAGTGCTCTCCTAGCCACCTCTTTTCCCATTCATCCCAGGTAGACGTTGCTATGGCAGGAGCTGGGATGAATTTCAGTTGTGTTGTCCAGAAAGTGTTATCTTCTGTAAAACACAGGATCTATAAGCTCCCAGTGCTTGTTGGAGGAGTACTGGAGACATTGGCAATCTCACACTGCAGTTCACTCTGTGCTGGAAAAGGAGTGGCACCGGACACAATCTGTCTGCTTACATCCAGTATTGTTACTCTCTAGTGATGGATAAGGCTCCTTCTGTCCAAAATATGGATTATGCCACAAATCCTGTCACCTTCACAAGCCAAATCTATGCCCTCAGACATACTCTACACAGCTAGGAACAGGGAGGAAGAGCACCCCATGTGGCCTTGGGCTGAGGGCTTATCAGGGACAGCAATGTCAGAGCTGCTGGGACAAAGACCCTAGCCCCATCCTCACTACAGCAGCTACAACACAGTCACTGCTCCAGCCTTACCCGTGAGGTCTTTGAGGAAACGTTGCGGTCCACCAGGTCACTTGGAATGAGGATCTTGTTGATGAAATGAATGACCCCGTTCATGCCAACGATGTCACTCACAACTACTTTGGCTTCCTCATTGAGATAGATGCTATTCTAAGAGAGAAGGGATGCAATGCGGTATCCACACCCATGGCACTGCCCTGTGAGCTGTCTGTGGGCCATAGGCAAATCACCTGCCACAACCACAGTGGCCTTCAAATGACAGCAAAAATGACATCCTGGCAAATGCGCCAGGAAAAGGAATTACCTCTTTCACTGTGATCTTCATTTTGTGGCCAGATAAAGATGTAAGAGACTCCTGTGCTTCCAGGTCACTGGACAGCAATTTCCGGCAACCCACTATGTGGTAGCGAAGCAGGTCCCGGAGGAGACCTCTGGTCCTCCACTCCTCAAACTATAGAGAGAAAACAAGAGTGAGATCCCACTAGAGACACTCTCCCTTGCAGAGGATACCCCAGACCCAGTGAGGGAGACTGAATCGCCCAAGTTCCCTGTGACCCATCCTTGCAGGAAAGCCAGTCCCCCAAAAACATGGTGAATCTACAAAACCATACAAAACCTTTGGGACATTTCAACCAGCTTAATAAAAACAGCATTCAGGTCCCTTGAAGGAGGTCAAATGACCACACTGGCTTGAGGAAGTGATGCCTCGGAATTGGGAATTGTTCCTTTATCAGGTGTACGGGGAGCCCATGAGAAAAAAGTTGGGACTAATAAAGTGAAGCTGCACAATAGGACTTGTGATGACAAAAAGCTGTTGGTTAAAAAACTGGTTTACAGTGCTTGGGATGAAGGATACTTACTGTAGTGCTGTTTCCTATTAAATCTGTCCGTGGGACAAAGACTGTGAAAGGCCCTGCCCCACTGAGCTCCTTGATGTTTTCTGCCTGTAGTAGAACAGCATTCGCAGGAAGGGAAACAGAAAATACAGTTCCAGTTAGCAAGACCCTTTGCAGAAAACCCTAAGTGTGATTTAGTACACAGAGACAAAAACAAAGCTGTTTATCACCAACCAGTATCATCTTAAAGAACATGGATGCATCTTCAATCCTTCCAAGCTCCTTAAACAAAGAGAAACAGTTGGTGTTAGCAGAGTCCCTTCTACTTGCTCCACTCCAGGTCACTCTCCCACCCGAATGAGACACCAGCTCTCCTGATAGAACACAGTGATCTTTCCCTCCCTCTCTTGCCAGCATAGTGGGCATGGGTGACATGGACATTACAAAGCAGACAGTAACCTCTGCCTGACCATTCATATTGCAGGTGCTGTGGGATGGAGTGGAGAGAGAGATGAAAGTTGGCTGCTTCTGCAGCAGCTGCCTCATGGGTTTAACTGATCTTGTGCTCATGGGACACTTCCAGTGCTTCCCAACATCTCTGCTTTACCCTCACTGTGCTGCCACTACCACTGGGATGCTGTCCAGAGTGGCAGACATAGGCTTGGCAGGGCAAATTCCCTCTCCTTACCGCACTAGCTTTCAGTAAAAGCAGAAGCACAGAACTGTGTCCATATCTTTTCTCCCAGCTCTGCTGTGGGGATGGCAGCTTTATTTGTCACTATCAGAAAAGGTCACCAGTTTGCCCAAGGACAGCTGTTGTTTTTGCAACAGAACTGGATACTGCCCTCCAGGCTGGATCCCAAGGTCTGCCATAGCCACAGGGAACCTGTCCTGAACCCACAGCCCCGGAGAAGTGGGTTCCTTTGGGAAAAAAAATATACTCCCATTTGCTTGGAACATGAAGAAAGGAGCACCCTGGAGGTATGGCCAATTGGTGATGGCAGAGCAGCAGTGTTCATGTCATGACTCCCTTTGGAGCAAAGTTACTGTGATTCTCTCCCACAGCTGGCACACCAAATACTCCTATGATTTATGGACAGTTTGCCTCAAAACACCACTCTCCACTGCTACACCACGCACATCAATATGACACTGCAAATCTGTTCATCTGCAGCTTACACTTGGAGGGGAAGGAGGTTTGCTGCAGGGCAGGGGGGCAGAACAGACAAGATGCTGTGCATGCTTCTCACCTGATACATTTTGCCACGGCAGGTGAAGCCGTCTCCAATAGTGAGCAAAGAGCAGGAGCAGTTTCGAGTGCCAGGGGCCGTGTACTTGCAGACCCCAAATGGACTGCAGCCTCCGTTGTTCTATCAAGGAAAGCAAAAAGCTTCCATGAAGGGGCATCACCACTGTTTGAACAGCCATGTGCATGCAGGAGCTGCTAACTGCATCCAGCCCAGTGGAAAGGAAACCATTCCCCCCACCTCTTCAGTGCCTTAGAATAAACCTCACCAAAATCCTCAAGGGATTTTCAGCACCAAATCCTCCCATGAAATGGACTTTTGCACCTTAGTTTACAACTCAGAGTGATGACAAAATCCATGATTCAGAGAGACATTTTGACATGGTAATGATGCCATGAGCATAAATTTTAAGCTTTTGAGAGTCCTACACCAAATGGATTCAGAGAAACAAACCTGCATGCCTCCAACCCTATGTCAGATTTCCCACACTACTTCTCCCAAAAGATGGAGTGTGAGGTGGCCAACATAATTGCAGGTCATTGTGAGAGGAAATGGAAACCAAATAGGCTAAGAAATCCCTTTGGTATGTGAAAAGACATGATAGCCAGCTCTAAACAAGGAGGCTAACCCTGTTCTTGTTGTTAACTGCTAGGAGAATGGAAAAATTCAAGTCTGTGGCTGTCACCTCTGCCAACAGCAAAATGCAGGCATACCTGTTCACACAAGTTGATGGGGTTGCACTGGCTCACGCCATCCCCACTGTAACCAGGAAGACAGTTGCAGGCAACCTGGAGGAGAACAGATTCTCAGTCTGAAACTGGGACCCAGTAATGAAAACACACAGTGGCTGAGCTAGATGGAAAGCACGTGGTACAGCAGCCATTGCTACAGTCATGAATACCCATGCTCATGTCAACAACAAATAGAACCTGAGACTGCCTCTGGCCAACAGAAGGCATCTGCTTTCAAGGATACAGCAAATCTTTTCATGCCAATCCCAGGTATCTTTTCTATGTGGAAAGTAATAAGCACAAGGCAGTGCACTGCAGTGGAAAGGACTGCCTCTAGAACTACCCAGCTGCCGCAATCCATTATAATGCTGCCCTGACATTCATACATACTCACCTTCCTTGGGCCTGTTTTAATGCATTCTGCATTGGTGTGGCAGCCCCCATTGCTTTCAAGACAGAGATCAATTTCTGCAGCAAAACAATAAAGTCACATTACTGATGAGGGCTGCTCAAAGCACCTGGGAACTGGTGAGCCAAAGAGACATTGGGAAACCAACAGGGAGCACCTTCCCAGCTTGGGAATACTCTGGTGGAAAAGTGACTAGTGATAGCAAAGGAACAGGGTACAACTGCAAGTTCTACCCCTGTCACACCTTGGTCTCCAAGTTGTGATATCTGCCCATAGAAAATCCCACACATGCTTGCGTGTGCTTTAAAGGATATGAGAGGACTGGACTCTCCCATGGCTCCATCTTCATCTCACAGCACCACTGTGGGAGACTGCCCTCACCCTCTGTCTCTGGACATCTCCACGACATGCATCAGGGCAAGAAAACTCTCAAGATTCTCTTGGTTTGAAATGAAAACAGTGGTCTGAGGCCATCCAGCAAGACAGATGTACAAGGCACCATGGGCTCTCTGCCCAGTTTTGTGTAGCACTGTGCTGGGACAGTGATGACCACTGATGGCTTGGGAGTATGCTTACACATGTATGTATGTACACATGTACATGTATGTCTGCATACACCTCAGTAAAAAGTAGAAAGACAGTTGAATCAAGATCAGCCAGAAATTAATTGCTTTGAAATAGACCCTGCTTGAAGAAAGTGAAAGGAGAATTGAGTTAGTCTTTAACTTTAAATTTTAACATGCTTAGTCTGAAATGCCCCTTTGCATGGATGATGCTTCATTGTTATCATCAAAACATACCCTGAGCACTCACCCATGCAGAGTGTCCCATCTCCAGCATAGCCTTCCTTACAAACACAGGTCCTTTCTCCTGGAGACACTTTAGTACACACAGCATGTGTGGAGCAGCCACCATGATTGATAGTGCATGGATCTATTTCTGTAACCACAAACAAGAGCAGCAGAATCAGTTCAGATGCTCAGAGCATCAAGGAAAGATGAACTGTGCCAGAAGGATCCATCTTAACACAAATCACATCATCTCATTGAAATCTCTTTGATTCTCCAGGAAACTGTGGGTCCTTTCAAGGCATGGGGCCTCATCTGGATCTGAGAGATGCCAGTCAAAAGCCATGCTGAGCAAAAGTACCCCCCAGGATGAGACTCAGAAGTCTTGCCACTGCAGCATTGGGGACTAACAGTTAGATGAGAAAATGTTTTCCTGCACCCTGAGGGGGCTTCCC
>JANRGW010033238.1:15668-30001 GCA_024733675.1 Psilopsiagon aymara
AGGTGTCCTGTCTCTGCTCCCTCCCGGCTCCCCCTCCTCCCTGGCAGAGCATGAGGCTCAGAAAGTCCTTGGCCAGATCAAAATGTACTGAGCAGTAACTAAAACATTGGTGTTATCAGCGCTGTTCTCAGGCCACAAGTCAAAACCACGGTGCTGCACCAACTACTAAGACTGCTACCGCTGAACCCATGACAACAACGGAGATGACTGGGTCTCAGTACCGCAAAATAGGAGACCAGTTGGAGAAGGCAGCAAGAGGGAGTCACTGTAGCGCCTTAGCCCATTTAATTCCTTGGTGGGGGCAAGCAAGGCAGAAAGGTCTTGTTAATAGTTGATTTATCCCATGAATAGGGCCAGACCTGGAGTACCCTGGAGTCTCTGCCTTCTCCCATCCACACATGCAGAAGGAACTTGGAAAGAATCTATGTTCAGGCAGACAAAATCCATGCGGAAACTGGATGTGGCTTAACACCAAAATTCTCAGAACGGAACTGACATTTATGCATCTTTAATGAGTAGCCATCTTCTCCCAGCTCTCTGTGAAGCCTAAACACATAATCCCCTCTGTGTAAAACACATACAAACACACATGCCTTTCTCAGAATGAGCCAGCAGCTTGTCTGTACTTACTTGGCCATTTCATGGCAAGTGTTATTGCATAAGTCAATTTTGATTCCTGCAAAAGAAAACACAAATGTCACTTGGTATTTTCAGTTTAGCACTTGCTGGGACCATTTCTGCCACCTAGAGTAAAGGACCCTGCAAACAGCCTCACTGCCACACTTGCAGTGCCCCAACTGATGATGACATACGAGCAGTTATACTGACTCTCCCACACTACATGGCAGCAGGAAGACTTCATGGGATTTATGTTTTGGCATTTTGCAAAGGAGCGAATTCTATGTTCTCTGTCTAACAGATCAATTTGATCTTATCTGCATGGTCTCCACGCTGCTAGGAATGAAACAAGGACTGAAACCTTGTTAATGCAGACATACAGAGCCATTTGGCTTTGCCCCTTTAAAAACAAAAAGATGAACTTTTCTTGTGCTCTACATTTGCACTAGATAGGACAGCTCCACTAATTTCCATTTCTAAATGCCCCCAAAACATTTCACTTCAATACAAAATCAATCTTTGTGTACAAACCTGTAACATCCCAAGGTATTTAGGAGCTCAGCTTCCTTCTCACCCCAATTGTAATCATAATCCCAGGAACAACCATCTTCAACATATTACTTTGACACACAATGACAGATTTATTAAGAACTGCAGGCCATGGCCTGAGCTCATCTAAATAAATGGATCTGCTAGCAGAAACAGCAACTCAGTAGACACACACTGGGACCCTCTGAAGGCTTCAAATTAAGCCCTGCAAGTGACAGGAGTCATGGTGAACCCAATCTAGCTGGGAGCTTCTAGCTCACTCTCCCAGGGCAAAGGACTATTCTTGAGGCGCCACAAATCTCAGTGGAGATGGAAGATGGGGATATGCTTTTCTCCATATGAATTTTGGGGAAGTCACACCGCAAATGCAGCTTTGCATGCAGAAATGAGCTAGCACAGACTGATAAGCTTCTGGGGGATGCAGAGTACATACTACAGTGGTCACCCTGCTCTGCTAAGAGAGGATTGCTCTGGCAAATAAAAATAATCATGCAGATTTCTCTGCCAAAAAGGCAGTTTTACACCACAGCGTTATACTCACGTACTTTCTTGGCACGTAGGGCCCTTCCACCCTGGGAAACACTCGCAGCTCCCATCCCCTTGCAGTCCATCGTTACATATGCCATTGTCACAGGCACATTCTGCAGGGTTAATATAAACACTCATCACTGTCAAACCAACAGGCCCCACGAGCAGAGTCTTGCTGCCATTCCTCTGGCTGCTCCTTTCCTAATCCAATGCATAAAGCTGCCATACAGAAAATATCACAGCAGTATCACTCTTGTTCCCTCACTACCAGCAGAGTGACTGGAGTAGCACAGTCAGTCATGCCTTGGTCTGAGGATGATAAATGGGACCACTGCTCTGGCTGTCCACAAGCACCCACTCTCACTGTCCCTCTCTCAGTGGCTTGCCAGCTGCTGAGCTCTCTCAGACATCTTGGGACATTTCTTCTCTCCCCCTACCCCCTCTCCCAAGAGCTGAGACATGGCCACTTTTCTCCCCTCTCCTCCCCAGCAGAATGACAGAGATAAGCTGCAATAGCCACCAGTGTCACCTGATTTGCAGTCAGCTCCATATCGGCCCACTTCACACATTTCACAGGCAGTGCCATGGAAGCCCTCCAGGCACTGGCACTCTCCACTGCCCTCGATGCCATCCTGGCACTCTCCATTCCCAGAGCACCACTGGCCTGGCTTCCCTGGGCACATCTCGCACATGTGTCCGTAGTAGCCGGGGCAGCAAACAGACCTCTGAAGAAGCAACGAGTTGGGGTGAGCAGTCTTGTGCAGCACAAACAAGGTACATCCTTACTGTGGAAGCTACTCTCTCCCTTTAACTTTGTGATAGCCATAATTTCTGACAATGCATGAAAGGAGCAGATGCGTGCAGGTAGGACAGTGAATGCTCTAAAATAGGGTGCTCTGTTGCACAGAGCTTTATGTAAAGGTCTACACTGCCCTTAAGCAACACTAGCCATTTGGTAACACAAACACTCAGTCCTGTGCCCATCCAGTCTATCTCCTGCCTGTGTCCCTAGTGTGTCCCACCAATAAGAGGAGCCATGCCAGAAGGTGATTTGTTTTAGCAACCTGATTCAGGTGCTCTCACTTCTTTCTGCGTCTACTCACAGAAGGAGGAAACCATGATGGGATGAAGCTGGACAGTACAGATGAAGAGAAACACTGTCTAAAGAAGGAGCGCAGTGGTGCCCAGTGAGGTACAAGTGCTGACTTAAGCTCTACGTGTGAGTACTGCATGTCCAACTGCTCCCTCCCTTCTCCTCAATTTCCCATTCCCACTAAACCTTCCAGGGAGATGCTTCAATATCTACAAGAGCTCCAATTCACACCAGTCTTTCTTTTACCATTTCCTTTTTAAGCATTTTCTCCCAGCTACACATTTTCACAAAGGGCCATAATAGCTGTGAGACCTTCTCCTCCCCGCTTTGGCTCAGCTACAGTTAGTCATCAGTAATTCGGGAAGGCACATGCACAAGCAAAATACCATCACCCATTTCTCATTTCCCCTGGAAACCAGACTACAAACATTCAACTCCTCTTCCTCTGCAGGACAAAACCCAAAGCAACAATACCAAAGCAGCAGACAGCAAACCATCACTATGCAGAAATTTCATAGAATCCCAGACTGGTTTGGGTTGGAAAGGACCTTAAAGCTCATCTAGTTCCAACCCTCTGCCATGGGCAGGGCACCTTACTAGAGCAGGTTGCTCCAAGCCCTGTCCAGCCTGGCCTTGAACACTGCCAGGGATGGGGCAGCCACAGCTTCTCTGGGCACCCTGTGCCAGCGCGTCACCAACCTTGCAAGGAAGGATTCCTTTCTAATACCTAATCTAATCTATCTATCTAAAATTCAGGTTAAAGTCATTCCCCCGTGTCCTGCCCCTACACATCCTTCTAAAAAGTCCCTTTCCAGGTTTCTTGTAGGGCCCCTTTAGGCACTAGAAGCTGCTCTAAGGTCTCCCCAGAGCCTTCTCTTCTCCAGCATGAACAACCACAACTCTGTCAGCCTATCACCATAGGAGGGGTGCACAAGCCTTCTGATCATCTCCATGGCCTCCTCTGGAACTGCTCCAACAGCTCCATGTCCTTCTTATGTTGGGGGCCAAGAACTGAACACCCCAGCAGATTTTTCTGCTCTTTGACTGTGGATCCAATGCAGACTGCACTTGGAACCAGCTATCTAATTCCTTCTTAGCCTCTCTGATGTTATGAAGCCTTCTCACCATCTCCTGCAACTAGGAACCTTCTGCAGGACATCCTCCACCTAGGCACACCTTTTGCAGGCAGGTCTGCTGCCTCTCCCTGTTCCAGAAGAAAGGTCACTTTCTATTCACCACCTCTGTCTGATTGGAGCCACTGGCCAGGTTAGATGAGGCAGACTCCTGGCTGGAGCTGCAGCCTTTGCTCTTAGATGAGTACCACACCATTCTGCCTTGAGGATCAGGCAGGATGAGTGCCCTTGACCTGTGCAGATGGTCACAGAATGGTGCCTGGCTGATGGGTTATGTGTACTTCACAGTATCATAAAATACTTAGGGCTGGAAAGGACCTTAAGATCATCTAGATCCAAACCCGCTGCCATGGGTAGGGACAGTTTACACTAGACTATGTCACCCAAGGCCCTGTCCACCCTGGCCTTGAAGTTTCTCCACTCAGTCAGTGGAATTTTCCTCCTTCAAAGAAGGTATTTCCACAGCTGCATTTCTAATACCCATCTTGCTTTGTCAAAATGAATCTGAGGCAAATGTTTTTCTTACCAGAGAAACTTTTGCACAGGTGAAATGGCAGCCAAGTATTCCTGCATCCCCAGAGCGTAATTCACAGCGAGCAAGGTTCTTGCTTCCTGGTAATTCCTGCAGATGTTATCAACAGAGATACAGACAGAAGATACTACAATGTTTGGACAAACATTATACATTTTTTGGTGTATATGGCAATGTTCTTGCCTAACACAGGAACAATGCTTTTTCTCTTCCAGTAACAGCTCTAGAAATTTGGACTATCCAGAGTTCAGATCAATGAAGCATCTCTAGATGCAAGGTCACCACACAGTGTCTATTTTGTTACCTGCCAAATCCATGGTGTACATGTCAGTATGAACACTGAGAAGAAGTAATCAGTACATTTTTGGCATAACGAAGCATAAGAAGCCAGATGTGGCTGCTAGGCAATTCATAGCCTGCTCAGAGATTAAATGTTGTCTTGCTCTCTGGAAACAGTTATAATTCACATACAAGCTGCAGGCACAACCAGCCCATCTCCGTGAACAAATCAATGGTCAAGGCTGGGAAACTTCTATTGGCACTCCTAAAATGGCTTTATTTGATGTAATGTCAAGAGAGTAAAAGACAAAGAAAAGACATTTCTTCTTCCCTATTAAGAGGAGAAACTCCCCACAGTGAATGCTCTAAAAGGCTCCTAAAATTCAGGCAAAGTCTGGTGCCAGCCCTGTAAGGAGCCTTATGGTTCACGTGTGCCTTTTCCCTGTGTAAGCTTCCTTCGGATTCTGCTTTCTCTTACAAACCATGCTAATAAATGAGCCACAGAGGACTCAAAGGCACATTTTTTAGGTATCAAGATGACATCCATAGAACAATAGAAGTACATCAAAGCACTATCTGCAGTCCGTTGAGAAGTCACATAAATCAAAGACTCACCACAAGAACTGATCCCAAAGGACACTTGATCCCCTTCTCACACTTGCTGCATCTTGACTAGGGCACAGAGAACAGGACAAGTCACATGTGTGCCCTCTACCCATGTCACACCATGACACTAATCTTGAATTACAAATGGTGCTGTACCAGGCTGCTGGCTGGGACAAAGACAAAGATGTATTTATCTTTGTGGCTCAAAATACCAGAAGAACTAAAATCATGATGCATGACCCTCAGGTCCTGGTTGCTATCAAGACCTTCACACAAGGTCTTATTCCTTCACTCCAGTGTGTGTACAACATCTTATTCCTGCACTCCAGAGACTGTACCACACAACAAACCAGAAGAGATCACATGTACACCTTTCCTGAGTCTCTGAGCTGGAGTAGAGCTTTCTGCAGGCCTGGAGTTCCTTCACACAAGGCTGCAAATACTTTTTTCTGACCTGTAACAAGGCAGGCACACCTCAGTCTGACCCTGCAATCTTCAGATGGCCAAGAGCCACAAGATACATGCAGGCTGGGCTTTGGCCATGACTCCCAGGCAGACCAAAGCATTTCCTAGGGAAGCTTGCGGTCATGCCATTCAAGAACTGGTTGGATTCTCCTTCCACAGCTGAGTATCTGTCCATCTCTGCACCAACCTGCCCCATGGCTGGTGCTGTGAGAGAATCCCAACAAGTGAAGTGAACATAATATGCATAAGAGCTGCAGATCTGCTGCATTAAAAGTACAGAGTCTGAGCCCGGGAGGGTGCCAAGTCTCCTTGAAACCTCATTTTATGAGGTTCATCCAGGGTCCACAAGCTACTGTCTCATCCACATGGAAGAGACAAAATAGGTTGTCTGCTATTCATCAGTCAACAAGTGGAAAAACCCTGAGAAGTGGTAGTCAGCTCCTTGGTAATCACCATTACCTTTTGTATGGTGGTGGTATTGACTGTGCAACGATTCTTCTGTATCTGGAGGACCTGTGAAACCCCAATCAGCGCGCCATTCTTTGTCTCAAGAAATCTTCCATCCAAAGGAATATTATTGACGAACTTCTGCAAAGCAGAAGAAAAAAGCTGAGACAATAACCTTTAATTCTTTTTGCACAGATTGTTTAACAGCTGTCGGTCACACTAGGTAAACTTGTCAGGGTGTGAAAACCAGAAATGGGTGTATCCAGCCACCAGCCTTAGAAAGTGGTAGCTCAAGCCAGATCCTCAAAAGGCTTCCTTCTTTACCTGGGTGTTGTTTTGATAAAACATTAGCCAGTAGGAGAGCCCTAACATGCTGTTCTTATGAATTCCACTTCTCAAGTCCGTGGGCAAGAGCTTCTCTCCCAGTACAACGTGGTACTGCACCGTCTCATTGTCCTAAATCCACAAAAAAACCCTGAATGTTAGGACTCTTTATTTCAGTCAGAGGTATGGCACAAGAAGAGTTCCTAAGCATCTGTAATGGCTAACAGAGCCTTGGCACTCCCTATCACAAATGACTGCTCATACTGGATGACTCTGTTACTGGATGAAGCTATAAACTGAAAATTGCCACAGATATACCACAACCAGGCAGGAAGGGGAACATGTTATTCCACCTATCCACCTACAAATCTACTCAGAAATTTGCATTTGGAGTCCAAATATTCTTTTCAGATCCCATTACAACACTCCAGGAAACGCCCTCGCCCTCATTTCTCTCTGCCACATTTCTCCCAGCCTTTAGCATCAGTTATACTTCTCCTCTCAGTGTTCTAATCCACTGAACACATGTTTATGATCTGACAGTGCACACATCCCTGCACTTAGTGCAACACATATTCAAACTGTAAGCAAGCAGTGAGCTTACCAAATGTGTTACATTGGCAGCATGGCAGTACTCCTCAATGGAATTATTTCCAGGAACAAAAACTGTGTATTTTTCAGAGGATTCAATTTTTCCAATGAGCTGGTATTCCTAAAAGACATTCAAACAGTAATATTAGCAATTACACTTGTACTCACTAAAAACCAAGAGCTTTCCTAGAAGATCCTTTATGAATAGTAGGAAATGGGTGGTCTCACTTTTCTCCCCAGGCAGTCCAAATTCTGGTCCACCAGTACGGGGTAAGGTGTGTATTTGCTCAAGAGACCACTCTGACAATGACAACAGTGCTCACCTCAGCTGCTTACCTGTAGCAACTCCTTGAATGTGCCGAATGAGACAACTGTCTCAAGCTGCTCCTGCAGACCTGGAGGACTCGGTGGGATGTCTCCTGAAGGTGGCAACAAAACCTGTGGAAAAAGTGAGTTCATAAGCAGGGTTGGGCAAGGGGCTCTGGGGGAAATCACACTAGACTCCTGCCCTGCTTGCAAGAAAGGCAATTAGCAAAGATCTCATTTTACACAATAGCCATAACTCTTCTTCTGTCAGCCAACAGAAAAGGAACTCCCCATCTGCTTGTCCTGGAGACAAATATTTTAAACATTAAATTGCTGCACAGGAAGCATCTGTCAGGACCTTGTGATAATCAAATATATTTTTGCCATTATTATCTCTTCTTAAGTGTCCAGATGTGTTCCTCCTTGGCCCTGACACAGACGCTGCAATACAAATCTGCTGCTACAACTGCAGCATTTCCCAGTATCACAGGTACCACCATACCTTACTGAGGACATGAATAATGCCGTTGCTGGCAGGGATGTCACTGACGACTATACTTGCATTCTCAATTGTTAACACCTGCAAAGGTATCAGAGAGGGAGGCAAAAGGATTAGAAATTGCCAGCAAGTGCAAAACAAACATATTGTTCATTCAAGGTTACACATGATTGATCTGGGAACAATTTTTGGAAGATGTCAAAGTTTCAGGGCATCAGTGTCCCATCCAGGTTCCCCACTGGATACAGCAGTTCTTAAAGTTTAATTCAATATTGGTACATGCGTGTTCTGTAAGAGAAGCCCTTACGCCGCTCCTGTTGTTTATCTGCCATCTGGTCTGTGGGTTGAGGGTAGGTAGTCTGTCATACTTTTTGAGCTTTTCATCAGTGAAGACACCTTCAAGAAAGTGGGATCTGAAGGGAGCAAAGGCAGGTAAAGAAAAATTAGGACACTACTTGTAATAACAGGGAGATAAGGCTGTACTGCCCAATTTTCATGCCTCTCACATGAAGAAGTTAAGCATGTAGAGAGAATGATGGAAGGAATTGCATGTTCTGATGACATCTGTATCTACATGACAGGGAAAATCTCTCTGCAAATACATGAAAAATAAACCCACTTCCTATTGCCTGTGGTCTGATACATTTTAAATGCCTACTAAATTCTTTGCCTGATAGATATTTAATCCTGTTTCTACAGTTATGTCAAGATAACTCTTTATTGGTCCTACAGAAGCAGAAATCCAGTTCATGGCTTTGGCATAGTAAAGCACAAGCAGGAGTCTCCTCGTACCTGACTAAAAAAGGCAGCATGGAGGGGGTCAACCAGAATTCTTGCTCAGTCTTGCTCAAGTTTTTGATAGCTGCCTCCAATGGCACCAGGACAGTGACATTGGTTCCTGCTGGGATGCTGAAGAGAGATTTCTGTTGTCCAAAGCACAAAAATTAACAAATAAGACATGCCACTGCCACATCTAATCCACAAAATATAACCAAGAGCCATCTTGCTTTTGCATGACAGGGATGTGCAGAAAGACAGCATATGCACAGCAGCACAGCAGGCTGTCCTGGGCATGGCAGGTAAGCACTGCTGGCAGTCGCTGAATGCCACATATGGCTTAGCTATAACAGCTGACATCTGTTTGACAAGGGAAAACCTTCCGCTTTAGCCCTTCTTGTACTTCAACTAATCTTCAAATCCATTCAGTCGTATCATAAATCCTTTCTGAACCCTCAACATCAGTTTTTGGGGAAGGAGCAAGATTATTCCTAGCAAAAGCAATGTCTGCAGCAGGACAGGTAAACTAAAGCTCTGTTAGATACTGTACATCATAGCATGCTTCCACAGACTTGCTGCCATCTGCAGAGTGCCTTTGCTATTGCCACACCAGAGACATGGAAACTGTAACAACAAAGGAACTAACATAGAGTCTAACTTCTTAAAGTATGTTCTTCTGAAAAATAGCTATTACAATGCTACCCCTTTTTCTTTCCTTCTGTGACATTGTATGATGGCCAGGAGTTACAGATGATACAACCTTGAAAATTAAGTGTAACACAGCCCCAGATTCCTCCCGCACTAGAAAAATGGCCCCCAAAACACTCAGAATCCACACTCTATCATAAACTCCAGATCTTTTCTACATGCCTGTTCTGTAATGATTTCTACTTTGCTGTTGTTTTGTTACTCTCTAATGAAAAAAATAAATGGAGTTTCTCTTCCTTTAACAGCAGTGTTCATTGAGACTTCACTTCTACAGAACTTACCCACGCAAGCATCCCACGGCTGTTCTTACCTTAATCCAGTTGTAAAAGCCTGCAAAGTGGGAATTCCTGGCCAGCTCCTTCAAACAGAAACAACAGAACGGTCACCCCTGCTGAGTGCTGAGGTTGTGGGTCTGGGAGACCCAGGGTGGGGGAAAGGAGCCCTCTGCAATACCAAACTGGGCAATAATGACTTTTCCTTTCACTTCACAACCATTACAGGCACAATGTATTGTGGGGAGGGATAGGCACCCTGAAAGCCAAACCTTAGCCATTAAAAAAATATATTCCCAAACCAACAAACTCTTTCCAACTCATCTGCAATTGCTCATGTTTACCAGGGACAGGGATTGAATCCTCAACAACCTTTGATATTTCTAATGATGGAAAATGGGCATAGCAGCTCTGACCTGACTTCTGAATGACAAGGAAAAGATGACTTAATGCACAGGACAGACTGGGGTGAAGCAGCTTAGAAATTATTGACAACAATTTCACTGGCAATAAATGGCCTTGCCATCAGTTCTGTCCCTGTGGCCCTGTGACACACGTGCTGACAGCTAACGCTGAAAGAAGGAGTCAACTCAGGTAACAGAGAAAAAGAAAGTGAGAGCAGAACCATTTCTCTCCAACCTCAAGAAGACCTCAGACATTTGCTTTCTACTCACTTTTAGAATGTCTCCATAGCATGTCATGCCATCCCCAACATAGCCTTCAGGGCAAGTGCAGGATCTCTCTCCTCCTCCAAGGGGTACACACATAGCCTGCAAATACAAGGAAAGGTAAAATTAGAGAGCAAATATATATCATGCAGTATTACACCTACCTAGGAATTGAATTCTGACCTTCCATGGCATGGGCTAGAGAAGCACAAAGAAGCACCTTTCTCCTGTTGCCTTCATGATGGCACTGAATTTATACCTCGTGCAGCTAAGCCTAGGTGATAGCTTTGGTTGTGTGAACTCACAAAAATCAGAGGATCCATCTTTATAACACCACCGCTTGCCAGTAAGATGACATAACATAAAATCTTGCAACTCTCTCAATGTCATGGCTGCAAAAGCTCTGTCAGGGAGCACAAGAACCCCCACTGCCATGCCGATCTTGGACAGCTCCTTAGCTACTCACCAAGTCATGGCAGCCACCATTGTCCATAAGGCATGGGTTGATTGCATCACAGTTGTGGCCATCGCCAGCATAACCTCTCTTGCAAACACACTTGCTCTGTAAGAAAGCGACATTTCCCTTTTAGAGACATATCAGAGCATCCGCATTTGCTACCCAAAAGAGGTCTAAGGTACCAAACCTAGTCCTTATTTATTTTCCAAAGTTTTCTTCCTGGTCCCTCAAGACCTGGAAATGCAGAGGTACTTCCTTAGCATAGCATCATTCTCTATCACAGCACACTCTGCCTGATTACTCAAATGCACTGATCCTTTGCACTGCTTGGCTGTTGCAGGGTGACTTAAGGATAATGGTTTCCATCTTTATTTCCAGCTTTTCAGAGAATGACACAGGTTTTTGAATGGCAGAAAGAGGGGCTAATCCCAAAGCTCCCAACTTTCAAGATAGTTAGGAGACCACTTGCACATATCACTTCACTAAAATAGGCTGAAGATTTGGCACCTTTTCTCAGTACATTGTCCAATGTTCCCTTTCCTCAGTGGGGAGAAGCACCTTGAGAATCAGCACCCTGAGAAGCTACCTCTCCTATCTCAAGAAGCCCAATTCCTGGACCAGCACCCTCCATGGACTATCTGAACAGCATTCAGATGCTTTTCAGTATATTTTAGCATCACTCAGAGACAATGCTGTGATCTGGGAATAATGGGGACATAGCAACTGGTGCCTTACACCAAGCCATATTATGGAGTATAGTCTCCTCCCTTTGCTGCATAAAAGTTTCAGAGTAGAGCAGCAGCCTCAAACACATCAGTGCATCTCACCACATGCAAGCACACTGCGTGGTTTTAGCTGCAGTCAGTGATTCTGGCAGCAGATAAGCAGGCTTTGTTGCTGATCAGCCCAATTTATACCTCTGGTAATATAAGGCCATCTCAGAGCAGCTTAGGAAATGTTAAGTCCCCCATCAGACTGCTTAGCATTGCTCATACCTGGCCAGGGCCAACATAAATGCAGTCAGCATTGATGTGGCAGTTGCCTCTGCTCTCCAGCATGCAGTTGTTTATAGCCACACAGGCCTTCCCATCCCCAGTCCAGCCCATGTTGCACTGGCAGGTGGCAGTGCCAGGGCCTGTACTGGTGCACAGGGCCTCCAGGAGAAGAGAGAGGAAAAGAATTACATTCAGCAAGAAGGAAGACAGTGCAGTGCAAATACAGCAACAAATCTCCATGAGACTATGGATAATTTTTGAATGACCAACTCTGATTCCAGCACTGGGAGGTGGAAGCATCTTCTCAAAAAAATCATAGACAATTTCATAATAAAGTCATTCTGGAAACACAGAGGTAGACACTTGTGTCTAAAGTGGCTCAGAACTTCCAGGGCATTCCTTACCATCCTCTAAAGCTCTTCCACTACATAAATTACATAGATATTTCCTAAAGAGGAGGAGCACAATCGCCTGCCTGGACATGCAGGATGAAATCTATGACGGAGGGGAGATCTCCCTGGAAAGACCTAATTTAAACCCAGTGCCATCGTATTTCCTTCCACATGGAAGTGTGTTCCTCTCACTGAGACATCTGACCACTTGGCAGCCTAATGCTGCCATCATAAAACACCGCAATTTTTATGAAGGATAATAATGTAGTGTTGATGGTTACCAGAAATACAACTTGGAGTTCACAGTTAAGCTACAGCCTGAACAGAACAACAGAAAAACTAACACACATTTAAAGAGCTTGAAGGGAAGATAAGTACAAACCACAAATTAGCTGTACAGCTAATCTTTGTACCTGCCAAAATATCTGGTGCAAAACAGTCAAACTCTCACAGGGGTGTTGCATTTTGGCACCAACTCAAATGACTCACGTCCTTATGACAACTGTGTCAAAGTTATCTTTTATTCCACCTCATCTTACAGACAGGGAAAGTTAGCACACAAAATCTCTAAGTCTGTAGTCCTGGGTCCCTGCTGTGATTGATAGGAGCTGCTTCTCCATGCTTTGATAGTCCAACCCCACTTACATTCTGTGAACAGCCTCCTTTTTCTGGCTGACTGCACAAGTCAATGGGCTGGCAGGAAAACCCATCACCTTCATACCCATCCATGCAGATGCACCTTAAAAGTATAAGCACAAAAGGGACACAGATAGAGCAGCCCTTCTAAAAGCCAGCAAAAGGCAGTTTGAGCCTCCCAAGAAAGCAAAAACCTGTCTTTGATTTCTAGCAGGTTGGTTGCATTACTCAAACAAGTAAGCAGAAAAATACATGCAATTAGAGGGCTGGCAGCCTCACAGCTGCTGTGTGCCTATACAATGAAAATCATACCTTAATGTGCATGCCAGAAAGACTGACCTTGCTGTGTCATTGAGGCTGCAGACAGCATTCTGGTGGCAGTACTGGGACAGACCACTTGGGCCACAGTTCTTGGATGTCTTGTCACAGAATTTCCCAGTATAGCCTTCCTTACAGGACCAGGACTGACACACACCACCACTGCCAGGCCTGTTGTCACAGACACCATGGACACAGCCACAATCTGCCAAGTATGTGGAAGTAAGATCAGTAACTACAAAAAGTCCAGAATCCACCACAGTGGCTGCATTTTTTAGGTACCCAACTTTCCTTCACAACCTCTTGTGACACCGAATGATTATCCCATTTGTTCATGACAGATAGATGCCTGCTGAGAGACATCCACCATAACACAAAACTTGACACGGGTCCATGTTTTTCACAGGCTGTAAGGAAAGGCGAAAATTGAGGCTATCAAACTCAAGGTCACTGCCAATTGTCTTTCTTTTCCTAGCAGGAGAGACCTAAAAGCAAAGTCCCAAACCTAACTTCGTCTGATGTTTCCAAGACCCCCATCACCACTGTCATATCAGCCATGTTTTCTCTACTGTTGTTTCAAGAGACATCCATGATGACACTTCCAACACTCATTTTATGATGCTGGTCTTGCCTGAAGGGAATCCAGGATACATGACCCTGCACCACATCTTTGCCTTACATTTTCCCTAAACAATCTTATCAGCATTACCAACCTTCATCACAGTTCTCGCCATGTTTGTTTGGGTTTGAACAGATGTGGCAGGCTATTCCTTTAAAACCTTCAAAGCACTGACAGTTGCCATCCCCCTGTATGCCATCACTGCACTGGAAGGAAAACAACAAGGAAACCAAAGTGACTGAAACTGAGGAAACCAAGGCAAAGCCAAGGTGTTGATATCAAAAGCACTTTCATACTTGCAGTAAAATACAGGACTTTGAGGAATGGTGGCAATAATGCAAAATACCACATAGCCAGAGCTGTCTCCAACAACCATGACATGATTTGGTGTCCCCAACATAAAAAGGACATGCAACTGTTGAAACAAGTCCAGAGGAGGGCCATAAGGATGATCATGGGACTGGAGCACCTCCCATATGAAGACAGGATGAGAAAGTTGGGGCTGTTCAGCCTGGAGAAGA